>BPLQ01006845.1:0-121996 GCA_021605075.1 Caerostris darwini | reverse complement strand
GGTGAACAATGCTTTTAGGAGTATCTGAATTTTTGTATCCCACATGCATGTTAAATTGTTCTGCTTAGAAAAAATAAAAAACTTATTCATTTTCTATAAGCAATTAGCAAATTTGTTTTTAGTATCAGTGGGCCTTTTCAATTTATGTATGTCACAAATACCCATCTTGAGTGATGAGGGTCGGACATAACTTTTAGGTATATAGGTAAGACTTTTAGGAGTATCTACACTGTATTTTCGTGTCAAAACGCAAATAATTCTCCACCAGATGGCGATGCTATCGAAGAGATGGACTTTACAGTGTCGCCATCTGAATCAAGTCTCTACGTTTCTGAAATCAAAGACCGTAACGGATGTCATCAGCGGAGTCCAATCTCAGATATCCTGAACGCTAGCTGGCCACTACTTAGGTTCTGTCCACTGGGAAATTACTTAGGCTCCCATAAATGGGAATGCATCTTTATTTACTTTTCCTGTTATATAATTTTTTCGGTCCTTTTGACTAAAATTTCTTAACCTAGATTATCTTTTAGCACGATTTACTGGTATAAGCGATCTACTTTTTTTTTTTATCACACATGCATGTTAAATTCTTCTACTTAGAAAAATTAAAAAACTTATTCAATTTCAATAATCAATTAGTAATTTGTTTTGTTCAGCATCAGTGAGACTTTTCCATTTATGAATGCCACAAATACCCACCTTGGAGTGCGAGGGGTGGACAGTGCTTTCCGGTGAGACTTTTAGGAGTATCTAAACTGTATTTTCCTGTTAAATTCCAAATAATTCTCACCAGATGTCAGTGTTATCATAGAGAGGGTTTTTACACTGTCACCATCTCAATCGAGTCTCTACGTTTCTGAAGTCAATGACCATAACGGATGCTACAAGCGGAGTCCAATCTAAGATGTCCTGAACGCTGGCAGGCATGTTACCACTAGGCCACAAATGTCCGACTCGTGGCTCAGAGACAACGTGTGCCGCTGGTGAGCCTTAGGACTGAGGTTCAATCCATTGGCGGCATTGTTGTAGACACTGTTTCAAAAAGGAGCAGTCTCGATGGTGTTTGTCATGTTCTGCATCTTGCTTCGTTAGTCGGACTACCTGGCGGGATTTTCTTGGGATTTCTCCCATACGATATGCAAATGTGGGGTAATTCCTCCTAAAATACCTCCTAGAAGGCACTGCCCTCCTTCTTCCGCGATTCAGAGCCAAGTCATACTTCTATCTACGAGTGTGCCATCACAACAAAAGTTGGCCATATCCCTTCCATCCATGAATAGATTACTCACGGATTGTCCAACCCACGCTGCAGGATACTGAGAAAGAGACACAGCACAACAGATCACAAATTGGGCAAATGAGATACTGAAGTAATATTTTGATAATAATTAAAGATTACAACAAATGGTTAATAACATTGAAGGTCATGAGTAACATTGAATCTGCTACAAATCTGCCTTTCTAGTAGTAAATGAACAGGTCAGAACTCCTAGTATTTGTAAAAAACAGCAGAATCTTTTATGTACTCAATGTTTCTATTTGTTTTAACACCATAATACCGTACCTAAAATGGTCGAATTAGTTTTGTAAAGCTATCAATGTAATTGCTATGAATGAATTTTGTAAATCTAAAGCTAGTCGAATGTTTGTAAAGCTATGAATTCTAATACTATATAGAAAACTGAGTTAAGTATTATCATAAACATTTGAATTACATTTATAAGTTCCAGATAAATTTAAAGTTTCAAAAAAGTGTACCAAAAGAATTGAAATTTCTATTTTTAAATTTCTCTAAATTCTATTTATATAAATTCTTTTACGCATACCTGGTGATTCTGTTTAAGACTTGACTGGCAAAATATTTACTTCAAATTTTAAATATTTGTTAAAAGGAAGTGATATTTATTTAGTGTAAATATATTAAACTCAACTGATAAATTTAGAAACTCAACGCAAAACAAATATAACGCAGTGAGAGAAAGTAATGCATTTTAAATTAAGTCAATTTACTTTAAGATACTTATATTAACTTATATTTTATATATTAAACCTTTTAAAATGAAAATGGTTTTATGATGGATAAATTCATGAAAATATATATCGTATTCCAGAGAAATTATGTCTCCAAAATTGCTAGCTCTGGCAATATTTTTCATTTTATATGATGTTAAGTTTGTATTTATTTTTCTTTATCCAACACTGTAGAAAGGACCAAGTCCAAGAACTCGTGTGGTCGCATTGAAGGAGGGAAAGGGGGACAGCTTCTGTTGTGATGGAGTACCCGTAAGTAGAAGTCTGACTTGGCACCCTGATGCTGAAGGAGGGAAATGCCTTCTGGGAACTAATATAACTATCCCGCATTTGCATATCGTATGGGAGGAAATCCGGAAAACTCCCACCAGGCTGTTGCATTAATGAGCCAAGATGCTGAGCATCGCAAACGCCATCGATTCCCCACGTTTTCTGAAATAATGCTGAAACAGCTGAACATACTTTATATAGAGTGTATTCCCCTGTTTTCTGAAATAATGCTGAAACAGCTGAACTTACTTTATATAGAGTGTATTCCCCTGTTTTCTGAAATAGCAATAAACAAATCCTTCAGTGAATCGAACCTCAGCCATAATGCTCACCAGCGAAGCTCGTTCCCACTGATCCACGAGTAGGGCTTAGGTTTATATGATTGATATTGTTGTCAAACAAATTTTCATAAAAAATCCAATTAAACGATGTAAATTTACATGACTCAATCATAGTATATGAATTAAAAACCAATATTCAGAAAAAAAATTGTGTTTTGGTAAGTGTTAATCAGTAGTACGCAAATTTTTTTTTAAATGTTACAACAACAAAAAAAAAAAACATTTTGAAATATGAAAAAAGTACAATTTGAGAGATGATCTATTTCAAAAACACGAACTGAGCTTAGCTCTTCCTAAAAGCTGAGGCAACAGAGACAATCTAGCGAGACCGAAGTATATGATACATAAAGGCACATATACGATATACATGTGATTGCTGCAATGCATAGTCGATAGCCAAGTGGAATGGGCAAGTAAAGGAGCAGTTATGAGTGACTTTACTATTTAATTAACATCGGAAGAATTTTATAAATGGCGGAGGGAGTCTAAGTAGTTGGGATCCTCCTAGAATGGACATAGGAGAAGGGATCAATAAGTACTATAGTAGATGGCAAAAATTGTGGAGCGTTTGGCACTCGCAAAAAGTGGCAATAAAAGCTAATCACTAAATTCATTTCGGCCAACAAACTGCAGACCTTCAGAAAAAAAGAAAGGCTCGCGGATCAGTGACAAAGTGCGCTACTCGTGAGCATTAGGGCGGAGGCTCAATCCGCTGGCCACATAGTTGTAAACACTGTTTCAAGAAAATGGGGAAATTTGATGGCGCTTGTTGTGATGTTTTGCATCCTTAGTCGGATTACCTGGTGTGAGTTTTTCGAGTCTTCTCCTATATGATACGCAAATGCGGAGCAGTTACTCCTAAATGTCCTTCCTGAAGGCACTGCCTTCCTTCTTCAACGTCACTGAGTCCAATCAGACTTCTACCTAAGAGTGCTCCATCACAACAGAAACTGGCCTTTTTTCCTCCATCCATGAGTAGAGTTGTCCGTCACACACAACTAGACAGTGACGATTAGGCAAAC
Source organism: Caerostris darwini (assembly GCA_021605075.1). NCBI lineage: Eukaryota > Metazoa > Arthropoda > Arachnida > Araneae > Araneidae > Caerostris > Caerostris darwini. Next base: position 118,329 of record BPLQ01006845.1, on the reverse strand, counting down.
CAACAACAACACATAGAAAATAGAAGAGATTGTTGTGAGTAAATAAGATTCGAGTTTAGTTGTGTAACAGCCGGATTTTAAATGTGCCAGCTGAGTATATCAGGATATGGAGCGAAGCAGTTATTATTAAGTGCATATACTAAGAAAGAAAATTTATCCAATGTTATAAAAAATATATTTCAATATAATTACTCCAAGCGCATTTCAAATGTATATTTTTTTAATTGTTATATTTTATCATATGCTCAATAAATTAAATAATTGAATTTTTAATCAATCAAGCTTCTTTCTGATGTTTTAATATTCGAAATTATTTCCGAAAATTCATTATTAATAATTTATCTTATTGCGATTTTCAATATTACGATCATTTACATCCTTAAAAAAAGCAATTAAAATAAAACAAATATTCAAAGTTGAAGCAGGACCATTAAAATCAAAACCACCCAACAATAACAGTAAAGCAAATTTAACAAACAGTTTTCAGGACATTAAAACAAACTATCTTTTTCTGTCGCTCTGTTTTTCATGCTCTGATAAAAGTCAGCATCGAGTCGTAATTGGACGTTCGATTTGCACTAGGATAGCTATTCAGAAGTTCGAATTTCTATTCAGGCTTACCAATTTGCAGATGAATCTTCTGCCATCTTGTCACATTCATTGTTTCGCTAATGTTGCCAGAACTTCATTTTGCTTTAACGTAGAGTTCGAATTTCAATAGAATACCGACCATTAGGAATGGAAAAATTCTTAAACTCTGAATGGCTTTTGTCATGTTCAAAAATATTAAGCGTTCTAACTTTATTACCTACTGTTCCCAAAAAATTTTTGGCTTTGAAATGAAGTTACTTGATCTTTGGGTGTTGGTTAAAAAGAAATAGTAAATAACCTAAATTATCTACCAATTAAAATAAATTATCCAAAATGTATTTGAAAAAATATATTTTTTCGTCAGTTATGATATGAAGTTGATATTTGTTTCAAAATACAACATTTATGTTAAATAAAAATATGTTGTTGTTATTTCTATATAATTATCTCACTTTGGTGGACATGAATCCGTCCATGAATCCATGAAACAAGTCCATGAATCCATACGAGTCATGATAAAGGGTAAAAAATGTAACTTCTTTTTGCCCTTGACCATACGGCACAAAGACATGAGACACCCAAAGGGAGAAATCTGACTTTACCCTAACCGGCTATATCCCAGGTTTAAATTGGGTACCCTTTTTAGTCGCTTTTTCGACATGTAATTAATTTGTTAATTTTCTTTCTGATGCTTCAATATTCGAAATTGTTTCCGAAAATTCTCTTTCATTTATTTATCTTATTACTATTTGCAATATTACGATCATTCGCATCCTACAAAGGAAAAGCAATTAAAAAATATATACAAATTTGAAGCAGAACCATTGAAATCGAAACTACCCTACGATAACAGTAAAGTAAATCCAACAAACAGTTTTCAGAACATTAAAACGAACTATCTTTTTCTGCCGCTGTTTCTCATTCTCCGATAAAAGTCTTTAACAAACAACAGAGAAGATATTTTTCATTTAACAACGGCCATCACTTAAAAGAATTCAGCCATTTGTAACAATTCGCTATTTCCATACATTACACTTTAGAGCACAGCATCGAGTCGTAATTGGAGGTTTGTTTTGCGCTAGGATAGCTATTCAGAAATTCGAATTTCTATTCAGTCAAGTCAATTTGCAGATGAATCTTCTGCCATCTTGTCACATTCATTGTTTCGCTAATGTTGCCGGAACTTCATTTGGTAGATTAGGTTAATTGGACTGCTTTCAGTAGAGTTCGAATTTCAATAGAATACCGACAATTAGGAATGAAAAAGTTCTTAAGTTCTGAATGGCTTTTGCCATGTTCACAAATATTAAGCATTCTAATTTTATTACCTACTGTTCCCAAAATATTTTTAGCTTTTAAATGTAGTTGTATGAACTGTCTTGGTTAAAATAAAATTGTAAATAACCTGAATTATCTACCAATTAAAATAAATTACCCAAAATGTATTTGAAAAAATATATATATTGTTTTGTCAGTTATGATAAGAAGTTGTATTTTGAAACAAACAAATATCAACAATTATGTTAAGTAAAAATACGTTGTGGTTGTTTCTGTATAAATCTCACTTGGTCGACAGCAACATCTAGACCAAGTCCATGAATCCGTAGTAGTCATGATAAAGAGTAAGAAATGTAACTTCTTTTTGCCCTTGACCTTGCGGCACAAAGATATGGGACACCCAAAGGGAGAAATCTGACTTTACCCAAACCGGCTATATCCCAGGTTTAAATTGGGTACCCATTTTAGTCGTTTTTTCGACATGTAATTAATTTGGTAATTTTCTTTCTGATGCTTCAATATTCAAAATTGTCTTCGAAATTTCACTTTTATTTATTTATTTTGATTTTCAATATTACAATCGTTCACATCTTATAAAAGAAAAGCCTTTTAAAAACAAATAACAAATATTCAAATTTGAAGCAGAATCATTGAAATCAAAACTACTCAACAATAATCACAGTAAGCAAATCCAGCAAACAGTTTTCAGGACATTAAAACAAACTATATTTTTCTGTCGCTGTTCCTCATGCTCCGATAAAAATCTTTAACAAACAGCAGAGAAGACATTTTTCATTTAACAATGGCTATCACTTGAAAGAATTCAGCCATTTGTAACAATTCGCTATTTCCATACATTACGCTTTAGAACACTGCATCAAGTCGTAATTGGACGTTCGTTTTGCGCTAGGATAGCTATTCAGAAGTTCGAATTTCTATTCAAGCAAGCCAGTTTACAGATGAATCTTCTGCCATCGTGTCACATTGTTTGTTTCGCTAATGTTGCTAGAACTTCATTTGGTAGATTAGGAAAATTGGACCTCTTTTAGTAGAGTTCGAATTTCGATAGAATGCTGACAATTAGGAATGAAAAAATGTCTTAATTTCTGAATCCTATTGCATCTGAATGGTTTTTGTCATGTTCAAAAATATTAAGCGTTTCAATTTTATTGCCTACTGTTCCAAAATTTTTTTAGCTTTAAAATAATGTTATATGATCTTTCGGTGTCGGTTAAAAAAAGTTGTAAATAGCATGCATTAATCTAATTAAAATAAATTGCCCAAAATGTTTTTGAATAAAAAAAATGTTTTTTCGGTTATAAAAGGATGTTGATATTTGTTTGTTTCAAAATACAATTATTATATTAAATAAAATAAGTTGTTGTTGTTTCTCATCCCACTTGGTCGACAGCAACATCTAGACCAAGTCCATGAATCCGTAAAAGGCATGATAAAGAGTAAAAAATGTAACTTTCTTTTTACCTTGACCTTGTGGAGCACAAATACATGGGGCATCCAAAGGGAGAGGTTTGGCTTTACCCCACCCGGCTTATACCCCAGGTTTAAATTGGGTACCCATTTTAGTCCCTTTTTACGACATGTAAAAAATTTGTTAATTTTCTTTCTGATGCTTCAATATTCGAAAATGTTTCCGAAAATTTTATTTCATTTATTTATCTTATTACGATTTGCAATACTACAATCATTCACATTCTAAAAAAACAAAAATTCAAATTTGAATTCAACAATAACAATAAAGCAAATTCAACAAACAGTTTTCAGAACATTAATATAAACTATCTTTTTCTGTCGCTGTTTCTCATGCTCCGATAAAAGTCTCTAACGAACAACAGAGAAGACATTTTTCATTTAACAACGGCTATCACTTGAAAGAATTCAGCCATTTGTAACAATTCGCTATTTCCATACATTACACTTGAGAACGCTACAGTGAGGCGTAATTGGACGTTCGTTTTCCGCTAGGATAGCAATTCAGAAGTTCGAATTTCAATTCACGCAAGCCAATTTGCAGATGAATCTTCTGCCATCTTGTTACATTCATTGTTTCGCTAATGTTTCCAGAACTTCCTTTGGTAGATTAGGTTAATTGGACTACTTTAATGTAGAGCTCGAATTTCAATAGATTGCCGACAATTGGGAATGAAAAAAATGTTCTGAAAGGCTTTTGGAATGTTCGAAAATATTACGCATTCGAATTTTATTACCTACTGTTCCCAAAACATTTTTAGCTTTTAAATGAAGTTGTAGGAACTGTCATTGTTGGTTAAAAAAAATTGTAAATAATATGAATTATCTACCAATTAAAATAAATTACACAAAATGTTTTCGAAATTTTTTTTTCAATTATGAAATGAAGTTGATATTTTAATTTTATGAGTGTGATAGCTGTGTGAGTGTAAATAGAGCTATGAGTTCTAAAACCTGTCTCCACCCAACCACATCCAGTTACAATTGATTTGTACAAGCGACAACATTACAAATATTTTTTTTTGTAAGCGCATTTAAAATGTATACTTTTTAATAGTTATGTTTATAATATTTTCAATAAATTAAATAATTGAATTTTAATCTTCTTTATGATGCTGAATATTCAAAATTGTCACCAAAAATTCCCTTTTATTTATTTATCTTACTGCTATTTGCAATATTACAATCATTCACATTCTACAAAAGAAAAGCAATTAAAAAAAGCAAATATTCAAATTTGAATCAGGACCATTAAAATCAAAACCACCCAACAATAACAGTAAATCAAATCCAACAAACAGTTTTCAGAACATTAAAACAAACTATCTCTTTCTGTCTCTGTTTCTCATGCTCCGATAAAAGTCTTTAAGAAACAACAGAAAAGACATTTTTCATTTAACAACGGCCATCACTTGAAAGAACTCAGCCATTTGTAACAATTCGCTATTTCCATACATTACGCTTTAGAACACTGCATCAAGTCGTAATTGGACGTTCGTTTTGCGCTATGATAGCTATTCAGAATTCGAATTTCTATTCAGGCTAGCCAATTTACAGATGAATCTTCTGCCATCTTGTCACATTTCATTGTTTCGCTAATGCTGCCAGAACTTCATTTTGTAGATTATGTTAATTGGACTGCTTTAATGTAGAATTCGAATTTCAATAGAATGCCGACAATTAGGAATGAAAAAAAGTCTTAAGCTCTGAATGGCTTTTGCCATGTTCAAAAATATTAAGCATTTTAATTTTATCACCCACTGTTCCAAAATTTTTTAGCTTTAGAATGAAGTTGTATGAACTGTCGGTGTTGGTTAAAAAAAAATCGTAAATAGTATGAATTTATCTAATTCAAATAAATTATCTAAAATGCATTTGAAAAAAAAAATTGTCAGTAATAAAAAAAAATATATATTCGTTTGTTTCAAAACACAACAATTATTTCAATAAAAATTTGTTGTTTCTTATCCCACTTGATCTAGACCAAGTCCATAAACACACGTGTTCTACACGGTTGCTACTCACTCACAACAAGGTAATAAAAGATTAGCAGATTTAAGAATGTTATTTAACTCACTATTTACAATGTGCTTAGTCATTATTCCCTGCTTTAATATTTAATTACTGTAAGCTTTTCAATTATCGGGAGAGATTTCACGCTTACTATGACAGATATGTCAAAATTTTCTAAGCATGATTATCCTGAATTGCAATTGGCTTTGTATGCTGCAGTAAATCAACTCTTTACGCGAAACATTTAAATTGAAATCTAGCAATCTGTACATTAGTTGCTTGTCATCAAGTATATTTAATTCATCCACTCGTCAGAAAGTTTGTTTTAGTAAATATTAAAGGAATAGTAACACTAAATTCATTATTTAAGCATAGTGTTTAATTAGTATTTCTTATTATTATTTCAATTCCCTATATATATATTGTTCAAATTTTCAATCATTGATAAAATACTTTTTATTCATCCACTCACGTTCAAATATATTTGTTTTGAGCTTGTAGTGGATGACACTGGATGTTAATACAGCTTTTTCAAATATTAATTCATTAATTAAATTTAACTAATTCATTTTAGTTTTTTTTAGATTTAAGTTGCATGTATCTACCAATAGATGGCACCAGATAGACTTAAAAAATGAATGGAAATTATTTATAAAGGACTTTCTGCAATAGAGTGGAAAAAAAATTGGAATTGACTTAAAGATTTTTTTTTATATTACTTGTTTTTTAGCATATTTTTTGTTATTATTATTATAATTCGTAAACGCAGTTATGTCACTCATATTTCAATGCTCGCTCTAAGTTACATAATATAGTTAAATAGGATAACTTATCATCTCATCTAAACAGAATTATTTTAATTTAATATCATTAATTTTTGCTAGAGGAAATTGAAATGGAATAGTTGTTGTTTATTGGTATTAAAATTTTATTTAATTTTAAATTCTATAAATTTGCTTAGATGCAATTTAATTTTCAGAAATTTATTTATTGGTGTATTTTATTATTTCATCAAATATTTCCTGTTTTAGTTAAAATTTTGCGTTAAAAACAAAAACTCTTTGTACTGAAATCAGCTTTTTAATAAGCTTTTATTAGCTTCACCTGTAGGTTTGTTTGTAGCTGACTCTTTGGGCTCGATTTTGCCCTACTTTAAGCGATCAGATTTAATTTAAACGTTGTAGACTTATCAAGGACCGACGACACTAAAATAGTTTGATAAGTTTATTATCTCATCATGATTAGGATCGCCAGGATTAGTGATTTTATTTTAACTTATGAAGAGCAATTTAATTCATGTAGAATGAAAGTACCTAAGATATTCAAACCTACGTGGAACAGTGTCACAACGGATAACGCGCGTGACTACGGATCAAGAGATTCCCCGTTCGAATCCTGGCTGGCCCGACCTATTCGCATTTAGCCTTTGTTTTACTCACAATTAAATTATTGTAAGAACTATAGTTCCAGTCCTCCGTAACCGGACTTCATTTAAATATTATAGTTTAAAAACACTCTTTTAGAGTTAATCAAACTAAAAAGTAAATAATTGTTAACATAAGAATAAAATGACTGACGAGAAAATGAATGTCACTGTTCTAAAAGCGTGAGGTGCTCGATATCAACCGTTATAATTTTTCACTAGTTTCATTCCGAAATACAGAGTTAGTTTAAAAATGGCATACAAAGCACCTCACGCTTTTAGAACAGTGACATTCATATTCTCGTCAGTCATTTTATTCTTATGTTAACAATTATTTACTTTTTAGTTTGATTAACTCTAAAAGAGTGTTTCTTATTTTTTTTTTAAACTATAATTTATTCATGTTGAATAAAATTGTAGTAAATATATGTTAATATATTCATATGTATTAAATATCAAAAGCTAAATATATACCCCATATATACCCAATATATACCCCAAGCTGTTCCCTTCCTTCAAAGCTTGCCAGGCGAAACATATTTCAACAGGACAATGCCCGCCCTCATATCGCTAGGACTGTTCAATCCTTCTTTGCAACGCGACATATACAGCTTCTTCCTTGGCCTGCGTATTTCCCGGAATGTCGCCGATTGAATATGTGGGATTTCGTTGTTCGGCGTCTTGCTCGTGATCCTCGTCCCGTTGCTTCTGTAGACGAACTTTTTGTGCGTATACAAACAATATGGAATGCTCTTCCTCAGGCAGACATTCAAAATTTGTGTGACTCCATGCCACGTCGTGTAGCAGCACTTATTGCGGCGCGTGGGGGCTACACAAAATACTGATTCCGACTCTTGTTATTGTTTGTTTACTTTGAACATTTAATCATTTATTTGTACCACTACCACACAACTGTGTATTAAATTTCATTCAATTATGACGATTCCTTCATGGTGTTGCAATTTTCACAAACATGAGTTTAAATCACTTTATGGTGTATACCAAAATAATAATAATTTTAATTATTTTTAATTAAATAAGATATAATTCATCAATAAAATAAAATTAAAAGCTTTCAATTGAAAGAATTTGAAAATCGTTTTTTATCACTGATTTAATTTTTTTAATGTTTCGGTGTTCAAAATATGGACTGATTTTTATTCGTTTTTAGAAAATTTCTTATTTTTTCGATTATCTGAGGTTTAAATGTTTGTATTAAGTTAATATTTTTTTTTGTTCTAATGCAGCTGGCAAACACTTAGAGAGCTTGGTCTTGGATGCCTTAAGGCACAGACGTTACTCACTTTGCATTACCCAAGGGCGCGGGTAACTTGAAGATAAGCCACGGACGCTGAGTAACAATACCCCCGCAACACTCTACGATCCTATTAGGACCGGGACCTACGGTTTAAAGTGGATTCCAGACTACTACAAACATCTATGGCACCGCCGGGACTCGAACCCGAAACCTATAGTACCGAGCACCAGAGCGCTAGCCACTCGGCCATTCAGGCCCCGTTTAAGTTAATATATAAGTTTAAAATTTAATTTTTTACATTGTAAATTCTTTGCATATATATTTATTCACATTCTAAATGCTTTTTATTCATATATTCACATTTATTTCTGTAAACTACCCAGGCGATGAATGGATATTTATTTATAGATATGATTCTACGACTGGAAGTACTACAGAGGTTGGTCTTTATTGCGAGGGATTTTTCAGGGAATCTTGTCCTGTGGAATTAAATTCCACAAATTTCGATGTCGAGACCAGGACCATAAAACGGGCCTTTCTAAGCTTTTTGAGTCTGTCTACACCACTTAAGAAAGTTACCTTTTTTATAGATTCTTAGTTTCTCTTAGTATTCTTAGTATTGTCTGATAGCCCTAACGCCGGTGCCGGAGTTTTATCAGAAATTTTTTCTTTCTACATCCCTGTTGGACGAGGTACTGCTTTTGATGGTGAAATTGATGCGATTTGCACAGCTCTGTCCCAGCTGCAGTGCCATCTGGAAAAATTCACAAGAGCGGTTATCCTCTGTGATTCTAGAGCTGGTCTGTTAGCTATTGTTTCTAACAATAATCCTAAAACCCAAGACATATTGGATTGCCGTTATCATCTTGAAACCTGGCACCACTTGAAAAAACTATAGTCCTCCAGTGGGTTCCTGCCCACTGTGGGGTACCAGGCAATGAGAAAGCCGACTTCCTGGCTCGTCCTATACCCTTCCACTCCATCAAAAATCTCATCAAAAGATGAAAGTCTGCGCTCAAGAAGACCTCTATAATCGTGTTTCCCAAAAGTCCTGGAAGAATGCCATCCCAAATCTATGTAATGGTCCAAGGCGTAGAGCAGTCACTCATTTCCGACTAGCCACTGGATATGACTGTCTGCGTAAATATCTTTACAGACTCAAAATTGTTCCTTCCCCGATATGCACTTTGTGCAGCTCTGGAGAGGCTATGGACTCCACGCATCTACTTCACTGTCCTGCTCTGAGCAAGACGTTTTTTCTCGCCGAGCGATATTGGGAGGCAAGAGATATGTTAGATTAATGAACTCTGTTGCAGCGTGTTTTGTTGTTTTTTCTGTTCTTTTTCTTTCGTTGTTCTGTAACTGTTCATAAGAGTCAGTATAAAATAACGCTGCGAAGATAAGATTAGTGTTCATGTGAGTTAGTGTTATGACACATAAGATTAGTGCTCATATGAGTTAGTGTTATGACACATAAGATTAGTGCTCATATGAGTTAGTGTTATGACACATAAGATTAGTGTTCATATGAGTTAGTGTTATGACACATAAGATTAGTGTTCATATGAGTTAGTGTTATGACACATAAGATTAGTGTTCATATGAGTTAGTGTTATGACACATAAGATTAGTGTTCATATGAGTTAGTGTTATGACACATAAGATTAGTGTTCATATGAGTTAGTGTTATGACACATAAGATTAGTGTTCATATGAGTTAGTGTTATGACACATAAGATTAGTGTTCATATGAGTTAGTGTTATGACACATAAGATTAGTGCTCATATGAGTTAGTGTTATGACACATAAGATTAGTGTTCATATGAGTTAGTGTTATGACACATAAGATTAGTGTTCATATGAGTTAGTGTTATGACACATAAGATTAGTGTTCATATGATCTACTAAGACGCTCAATTAGTAACTTATCACCGTTAGCCAATACATTTTTTTCAATGCTAGAAAGTGTTTAAGAGGACGCAATACCTTTAAAATGGTGGAAATAATGAATGGAAACCGACTACAAGGCAGAAAAGTATTAATGGTCTATCTTTTACACGTCTGTCATTCTAGATTGGTTTGGTTTGCCGCTGTATAGTCATTTTTTGCACACTTTTGGCTAATTAGACCGGGAGCTACAGTTAAACGTGAATTTCAAACCGACTCACAAACATTCATGCCACCGCCAATTCGAACCTGAAGCCTGTGGAACCAACGACAGAGAGCTTGCCACTTGGCTATCAGGCCTGCTAGAAGAGAAACTAGCTTTAATGGGGACTTAGGTTTGAACCCGTTAGTGCTCTGTTGCAGTCAATGCTTCAAGAAACGAGAATTAGCGATTGTGACAATGTGTGTAAAGCGTTGCGGGGGTTTTTCTGGGTTTTCTCTTACACGACTCTTGCGGCCTGATGGTCAATTGGTTTCGGCTCTGGCCTTTGGTACCACAGGCTTCAGATTCGAATCCTGATGGAGGCATGCATGTTTGTGAGTGGTTTGGAATCCAATTTAAACTGTAGGTCCCGGTCTAATTAGCCTAAACTGTGCATAAAATGACCGTAGAGCGACAAACTAAGCCAAGCTTTACATGACTCTTAAATATGAGACAATTACAACTGAAAGTCCTATTGGTACCAAATGTCAGAGCTCTAGCCAATTGGAAATTGGACCGCTGTCATTCTAGAAGCAAGTAACCCAAATAAAAACGTCCAGTATTCAAAAGTAATCAAAACTTATTGTTTATTTTAATTTTTTATACAAAATCAATATATTTTTGATTTTAAAATTTTTAAACTGGTATTTTTAAACTATTTCCGGATTATTGATTTATCGTATTCAACCCCAGCATGTCAACTTTTAGTTCCGTATTACCTGTTGGTTTCGAACTTGTATTCCTTAGTTTGGAAATACAAATCTTTATCCAGCGGCTCGTAGTTATTTATTTTTTGTAAATAAATATTACAGATAATTACCAATATAATTTTTCACAGAACAGTATGATTAAAGATTTCTAATCTATTATTAACTATGATCTCTACTCTCCTTAATGGATCCTTTATTTTTGTTATAGTTAACCAAAACCAAAATATGTATTGTTTGAATTAGGATCAATAAGGTTTTATTTGTTTTATTGCCAACAAAATAATAGATACTGAAGGATGGGGTTAAAGATTTCCTTTTCCATTTTGGAAATTTTCATTGCCACTTGTAATATTTTTTTTTTAATTTCTTTCACGAGCTTTTTTATACATACTATTTATTTAAATTTCTTTCACGACCTAATTAAATAATGTTGTTGTTGTTATTACTAACCTTCAGTGTCCGGCAGCGCGGTACGGACATCTCATGAGTACTGTTCTCATGGATGGAGGGAAAGGGGTAGCTTTTGTTGGGATGGAACAGGTAGAAGTCTGACTTGTTTCCGAGTCACTGAAGAAGGAGGGCAATGCCTTCCGGGAGGAACTGTTGCATTTGTGATGTTCAGCCTCTTACCTCGTTAGTTGGATTACTTGGTGTAATTTTCCGGGTTTTCTCCCATACTATACGCAAATGCGGGGTAGGCACTGCTTTTCTTCTTCACCTACTCTGAGCCAAGACAGATTTCCCCCTACGGGGGCTCCATGGCCCCTTTCCCTCCATGCATCAGTAGACTCATGGAATGTCCGTCTCGTTCTGCCGGACACTGAGGATTAGTTACAACAACAACAATATATTAATACTAGTTTTAGAAAGCTTACAAGCATGAGTATATTCGGGATAGTCCGATAAGGATAAAAAATAATAAAATAAACACACTTTTTACTTTCTGTTCATTATGATTGTTGTTTTGTAAATTATAGAATTATGATACCAGGATCAGATATTCTCATCTCTGGCTCGTCGCCAATACAGTTCTCTTTGTAACAACACTTATTATTGCAGACACAAGTTATGATTATTACCGATCAAAAATATACATTGTGAAGACGGAATCTTTTTCAAAAATACAGAGTGAATATTTTAATGATTCGAATGAATTATCACAACAGCAATATTCTTAACAAATCTGGGATTTCGAGTATTTTCTGGGAATGCTACTACTTTTCGCAGGGAAGAATGCGTTTTCAAATGATCGAAAATTTCTTTTTCAGAGTTCGAAAATGTCAGTCATTAAATATAAGTTATGCTTTATCTCGTTTTCTTCCAGGTGTATTTCTTTTTCTAATGACTGCTTGCGTGTTTTACATGGTACAAATAAATACAATTTATCGTTCTTTTGCCATTATGATATTTCATAGTTAGATTCAAATTCAGAATAATCACCATGTAATCCACTTGGCCACTTTTTGATTTGGCTTCAGGTTTGAAATGCCAAGCAAGACAGGCGTTTCGCCAATCAGAAAATTGCTCATGTCTCAATTTAGCATCATCAGCTTTATTTATATCTATAACATCACCATACACACATCAGCATACATCCTCAGTTATATGCATAACATCATCAGCATAATCATTATTAATCAGATTAAGTACGTATCTATCATCAGTTATATACATATTTAAACGTGCATCATACATTCATATACATTATTATGATACATAATGAATTATATACATATAACCACCATACTTCATTATCCTCAGCATATGCCTCATACTTTCATATACATCATTTGTTATAAACATAACATCATCAACATACATCATTATTAATGAAATGAAGAATGCGAGAACGCTTTTAGCTCCCGCATCCGTGAAGCGCCATCTATTGTAGAAGAAAAACACTTTCGACCCTGAATTACGAAACGATTTCGACTTGTCTAAGTGGACACGTGTAGACACTAAGTGTTTTTATCACTCCAAGAAGTTTGTAAACCAGGATTTGTGAGATCCTGCATTTTTTATAAGTTTATATTTTTTAAAGTAATTTTTTTAAAGTAAAAAAAAAAAAAAAAAACTGAATCATCGCTATTCTAATTATTTCTTTTATTTGTAACTCATAGATCGAAATACTGATACTGTTAACAACATTAATAAATCGGAATTGGCGTAAAAATCCGTAACCGTAACTTCTTCAAGAAATTCTTGATTAATAACCCGCTATTCCGCTATCATCCTATTTATCTTCACTGAAAATGAGAATGGGGCGTAATAATAGTTAGGAAAAGTTATTCTGCTTCAACTACAAACTGGACTTTTCTGACTTTATTTATTATGAATGTGATCTTCTCCTGATATGAGGCTTGTCATATCCATAAAAAGGTTTAAGTCACGAATGGAGTTATAGAAATATTATGAAACTTTCTTTTTTGCTATCCTATCATAAGTCAATATTAAATCATCGCACTATATTATATTTTAATATCAAATGCATTTATTGGGAATTGACTCCCTAAGATTCGTAACTTATTTTTATAACGCTGTATTGGCTGATAGCTATTACTTTTTTATCTAGTGATTGGATTTATTTTATTGGTTTCTGTTATCAAATTTGAATTTAATGCGCTTATTTATTCATTGGATAAATGATTATTTTGGCTTATCTATTTGGAGTTTTTTTAGTCAAAGCTGTCTATTGGGCTTTAATTTAGTGAAAGGTAGTTTTTCCTGACAACAAGGGAGCTTGGTTCGAAACTCGGTAAGCCATGCCGAATCGAAAGCCTGTCTATACCAGGTAGAAGCTCGATAAAACTTTCAATCAGAATGTTTTTCCTTTTGGCTTGAGAAGAAATTAAGAAACCCTCAGATCTCAAATATGGGATTCTTGTTTCAGATTTCAGTATTAAAGTGTGGGTATAGAGTAGCAGGCATTGTGTGGTTGCATTTTTGATAACTTTGAATCTCTTACATTACTACCGTGTGTGTTGTTTCTAATCCTCCAAGTCCGGCTGCGTGGGATGGATACCCCATGAGTAGTCTACTCATGGATGGACGGAAAGGGGCAGCTTCTGTTGTGATGGAGCACCCGTAGATAGAAGTCTGACCCGTCTCCATGTCGTTGAAGAAGGAGGGCAGTGCATTCCGGGATTACGATACGCTGCATTTTGCGTATCGTATGGGAGAACACTCGGAAAAATCCCACCAGGTAGTCCAACTAACAAGGCAAGATACTCAGCATCACAAATGTCATCGAGTCTCTACATTTTTTGAAATAGTGTCTACAACATAGGCGCCAGGGGATTGAGCCTCAGCTCTAAAGCTCGTTGCCACTCAGCCACGAATCGGGCATTACCATCATTTTAAAGGTGAATGGCCTCAAGTCGATATTCCTGAAAAATAGCGTCTTAATTGGGCTTTTGATAATATTTTTAATACGATGATTCGTATAGAAGTTAGATAAAATAATTTACAAATATGCTTGTCCTAATTACTTAAAATTAAAAAATTCTGAATTACGTTCTATAATATGTTTAATATTTTCTTCTTGAATATTTCTGAAGTCTCAAATATTTCGTTATTTTTCTAAACATGCTCGTCTGTTTGTTTTTAATAATAACAAAATTAAAATAAATCATTGTAATTATTTTAATCATTGTAATTATTTATTTTTTCATATTAAGTTACTTATTGGCCAAACAATTTATTTACTTGCTGCTATGCAATAAATTAGAAAATATCGAATTTCTTTTTGATGTTTAATGATTTATGATATTAATATCATGCAAAGATTCTTTATTGGGGAGGGGAAGATATAAAATTTCCAAGTTCGGCCGTTATGCTTGATAATTTTCTGGCACAATAGCCATTTAAAAACTCTTTTCTCCTTTCTTTTCATAAGATTGACGAAAAACTCTTTCACAAATACTCCGAAAGTGATTTACAAAGATGTTCAAGAAATATACTGTTCAGTCTTTCCGAACAAAATGAAAAGCAATAGTTTTAAAAATAGAAATAACTTTTCAAACTACTCAAGTTCGAGTCTGGATATACTTTTCTTTTCTAGAAAATCCTGCCTGTAAAATAACTTTGGTTCGATATTAAACCAAAAAATAAATTTTTAAGAATAATCCATAGAGAACATATACCTAAACATATATACCTAACATATACCTACTAAACATTCTACCCAGTTTCTATACCCCGCCCTATCTTTTAAGCAAAACCAAAAAAAGAGGTGAACTACAGACATGGCAGAGAAGAAGACTCATAAAACTGAAGTATAAAAATATCCATAACATGACTGCGGAAGCTGAACTACCAAAGATGCTGTAGATTTTTGGATAGTAGAAATTGAACTTCTACAAGACGAACTTGCTCGTACTCCTAAATTTAATCATGTTGAAATAATGGTTGGCACAATTTAATATCCATACGAAAGTATAACGGGACAACAAATTTCGATGGCTTTTTTTTCTGCTTTTAAAACAGCCATTTGTTACTAATTGTGGGTTGCTAAACACAAATATGACAATGAAAATTTGAAATTGGCTCTCATTCCAAAGATATTTTTAACTTATTCAATTCCTTCTATTAGCTCACACTCCCCCTATATATATCTTGTTGAATCGTTCATAAAATACTTTTTATTCCTCCACTCGAGTTCAAATACATTTTTTTTAACTTGTAGTGGATGACACTGGATATTAATATAGTTTGTTCAAATATTAATTCAGTAATTAAATTTAATTAATTTTAGTTTTTTTTAGATTTAAGTTGCATATATATACCAATAGATGGCGCCTGATAAATTCAAAAATGAAGAAAATTATAAATGACTTTCTGCAATAGCGTGAAAAAAAAGTAGGGATTGACTTAAAATTTTTTTTTATAACTCTTGTTTGTTCTTAATATGAAACAACGTATAAAGTATATAACTAAAATAAACATCTACGACACTATAAATAAATGCATGTATAAACACTGTTTATTCTGTAACACGGGGTTTGCTTGGATTGTCATCATCAATAGCATGACAGCCCAGAGTGGACCAAGGCTTTCCTTTGAAGAGATTTCCATGCATTCATCTGGGTGATAATGATCCTCCAATTCTTATTACCTATTACATAAAAATCCTTCTCAACTGCGTCTATCCATTAAACCTGGGTCGTCCTCTTCCTCTTTGTCCCTGTGGCTGCTTGGATAGTCTCTTGTGAATTTTCTGAGAAGCATCATTGAAAATTACGAACAGTAATATGTCTTGTACATTATTGAAAATGCCCAAGAAGTCATAATACACCGCAGCACACCACATCAATGTGCCTAGATTTGAGTTGCCTCTATACAGTTTGAAATTGAGGAGAGTGAGAAGCTTACTGGGCTCCGTGACGCTCTTATGCTCATGAGAATGGAACCTACGGCTTAAAGTGGATTACAAACCACTACAAAACATCCATGGCACCGCCGGTACTCGAAGCTGAAACCTGTCGTACTGAGCGCCAGAGTGCTAGACACTTGGCCATCCTGGTCCCAGTCAAATATGACTGTAGAGCTTTGGGCGTACGAATGACAACCGTACCACGTCAAAAAACTATCTTCTTCCACTTCTCATGCCTTTAAATCTGCCAGTCGGTAGACGACCCTTGCCCATCACGGCGTTGTTGCGCCAATGTAGAAGTATATTATGTTGAATAATTTCTTTTGGAATTTTTCTAAATGCTATTTTAGCAAATATTTTGATATTTTTCACAACGCGTTCGTCTATTTGTTTTATTAGAACAAAATTAAAGTAAAACATTACATTATTTATTGGCCAAGCAATTTATTTATTTGCTGCTATGTAAAAAATTAGAAAATATTGAATTTATTTTTAATGATTTATGATAATGATACTATGTAAAGATTCTTTATTGGGGAGGGAAACATATAGAATATATATCCTTTTTATCGAAGCTTGATCATTTTCTCGCAAAATAGCCATTTAAAAACTCTCTCTTTTCTTTTTATAAGTTTTGGGAAAAACTCTTTCACAAATACTCTGAAAGTGATTTACGACGACGTTCAAGAAATATACTGTTCAGCCTTTCCGAACAAAATTTCAAGCAGTAGTTTTAAAAATGGAAATAATTTTTCAAACTACCCAAGTTCGAGTCTGGCTATACTTTTCTTTTCTCCTAGAAAATCCTGCCTGTAAAATAACTTTGGTTCGACATTATACCAAAAAATAAATTCTTAAGAATAATCCATAGAGAACATATACCTTGGGGGAAAACATTCTATCCAATTTCTATAACCCGCCCAGTCTTTTAAACAAAACCCAAAAGAGGTAAACTACAGACACGGCAGAGAAGAAGACCCATAAAACTGAAGTATAAAAATATCCATAACATTACTACCAGAAGCCGAATTACCAAGGATGCTACAGATTTTTAGATGGTAGAAATTGATCTTTTAAAAGACGATCTTGGTCATACCCTAAATGTAATCAGGTTCAAATAATGGATGGCACAATTTAGTATCGATACAAAAGTATGACAGGAACGACAAATTTCGATGAAATTTTTTCTTTGGTATTAAAATATCCATTTATTGCCAATTTTCGGTTGCTAAACACAATATGACAATGAAAATTTGAAATTGGCTCTAATGCCTAAGATATTTGTAATTTAATGTTTTTTATATGAAACGATGTTATATATAAACGCATGTATCTGTTTATTCTATAATACGGGGTCGCTTGGAATGACGCTTATGCATTATCTGATAATCATCATTGACAATTGTTCAAGAGTAATATTGAAAAGTATGCACTGTTTGGTTTGATTTGTCGCTTTACGGTCCTTTTATACACACTTTAGACTAATTAGACCGGGACCTACAGTTTAACGTGGATTCCGAACCACTAACAAGCATTCGTGCCACCGTCAAGATTCAAACTTGAAACCTATAGTACCAAACGTCAGAGTGCTAACCAATTGGATTATGCAAGGAGTACTAGTACTACTACACCTCAGCACTGTGTCTCGAGCTGAGTTGCCTCTATACAGTTTGAAAATGATATGGGTGCGAAGTCTGACTGGGCACTGAGACGCTTTACGGTCATACGAAACCGGAACCTACGGCTTAAAGGGAATTCCGAACCACTACAAACATACATACCACCGCGAGGACTCGAACCCAAAATCTGTGTTACAGAGCATCAGAGAGCTAGACACTCGGCCATCCAGGGCGGGTCAAATAGATTGTAGATCTTTGGGCGTATGTATGACAAACCTATCCCGTAAAAAAGAAGACTTATCATGCCTCTAAATCTGCCAGTAAACTACAGACATGGCAGAGAAGAAGACTCATGAAACTGAAGAATAAAAATATCCATGACATTACTATGGGAAGCTGAATTACCAAAGATGCTATAGATTTTTAGATGGTAGAAATTGATCTTCTACAAGACGATCGTGCTCATATCCTAAATTTAATCAGGTTGAAATAATGGATGGCACAATTTAATGTCGATACAAAAGTTTAACAAGACAACAAATTTCGACGACATTTTCTTCTCTATTTAAAATAGCAATTTTGTGTTAATTTTAGGTTGCTAAACACGAATATGGCAATGAAAATGGGAAATTGGCTCTTATTCCAAAGATATTTGTAACTTTAATATGAAACTATATATTAGTAAACGCATGTATCTGCTTGTTCTATAATATGGTGTCGCCTGGATTGTCTCGTATGCAGATTCTCTGAATCATCATTGAAAATTGCAAACAGTAATATGCGTTGGGCATTATTGAAAGTTATCCAAAAAGTCATACATTTACGACTACGACTACACCACAGCACACCACATCACTGTGACTAGAGCTGAATTGCCCTTATAAAGTTTGGAAAAGATGTGGGTAAGAAGTCGGATCCACTACAGACATCCATGGCACCGCTGGGACTGGAAACCTAAAGCTGTGGCATTGAAAGCCAGAGTTCTAGGCACACGACCATCCTGGCCCCGGTCTAATATGACTGTAGAGTTTAGGTATTAAGGCTGATAATCCTACTCTGTAAATAAGAAAACCTCTCCTGTCTCAAAATCTGTCAATAGGCAAATGGCCCTTGCCCATCATGGGACTTTTACGCCATCGAAGATGTATATTATGCTGAACATTTTCTCTTTGAAATTTTCTAAAATCTCTTGTAGCAAATATTTTGATATTTTTCTAAACGCCTTCGTCTATTTGTTTTTACTCATTACAAAATTAAAGTAAAATATAGCACATTGCTTATTGCTTAAGCAATTTATTTACTTGCAACAATGTAATAAATTAGAAAATATTGAATTTTTTTTTAATGTTTCATGATATACGGATTTATGATAATGATATGCTGTAAAGATTCTTTATTGGGGAGAGAAAAATGTAGAATATATATCCTTTTTATCGAATCAATAATTTTCTCTCTAAATAACCATTTAAATACTCTTTCATGAGATTGGAGAAAAACTCTTTCACAAATACTCTAAAAGTGATTTACGATCACGATCAAGAAATATACTGCTCGATCTTTCCGAACAAAATGGAAAGCAGTAGTTCAAAAAATGGAAATAATTTTTCAAACTACCCCAAGTTCAAGTCTGGGTATGCATTTCTTTTTTCCTTCAAAATCCTGCCTATAAAATAACTTTAGTTCGACATTATACCCAAAAAATAAATTCTTAAAAATAATCCATAGAGAACATATACCTGGAGGGAAACATTCTATCCAATTTCTATACCCCGCCCAATCTTTGAAACAAAACCAAAAAGAGGTAAACTACAGACATGGCAGAGAAGAAGACTCATGAAACTGAAGAATAAAAATATCCATGACATTACTATGGGAGCTGAATTACCAAAGATGCTATAGATTTTTAGATGGTAGAAATTGATCTTCTACAAGACGATCGTGCTCATGCTCCTAAATATAATCAGGTTGAAATAAGGGATGGCACAATTTAGTATGATACAAAAGTATAACCAGACAACAAATATCGATGAAATTTTTTTCTTTGGGATTAAAATAGCTATTTATGACTGATTTTCGTTGCTAAACACGAATATGGCAATAAAAATTTGAAATGGGATCTCATTCAAAGATATTTGTAACATAATGTATTCAATATGAAATACTGTATAAAAAAGCATGTATGTTGCTAAAATAAACATCTATAACGCTGTTGTAACGTATGTTGCTATAAATAAAGGCAAGTATAAACGATGTTTATTCTATAATACGGGGCTGCTTGGATTGTCGCTTATATATTTTCTGAGAATCATCATTGAAAATTATTCAACAGTAATTTGCATTGTGCATTATTAAAAATTATCCAAGAGTTATATTATTACTACTACACCCCAGCACACCACATTACTGTGCCTAGAGCTGAGCTGCCCCTATACAGTTTGAGTGAGAAGATTGAGTGGGCTCCGTGACGCTCTTACAGTCATATGAGACCGGGAGCTGGGGCTTAAAGTGGATTCTGAACCACTACAAACATCCAAGGCAACGCCGGGACTCGTAGCTGAAACCTATGGCACCGACCGCCAGAGCGCTAGACACTCGACCATCCAGGTCCCAGTCTAATATGACTGTAGAGTTTAGGGCTTAGAGATGACAATCTCACCCTGTAAATAAAAAAACTTTTCATGTCTCGAAATCTGCCAATAGGCAGACGGCCCTTGCTCACTATGGCTATGTTGCGTCAATGAGGAAAAAGTATATTACGTTGAAATTTTGTTTTAGAATTTTTCTAAAACCTCTTGTGGCAAATATTTTGATATTTTTTTTAAACTCGTTTGTCTATTTCTTTTTATTAATAAAAAATTAAAAATATATAATGATAAAATATGATAAAATAATTAAATATATTACATTACTTACTGGCCAAGCAGTTTATTTAAATGAAAAAATAAATGTAAAAAATGAAAAAAATATTGAATTTTCATTAGTATTTAAAGATTTTTGATAAAAATATCTATGCAATGATTCTTTATTGGGGAAAGGTATGGAGTGTATTCCATTTTCGGGCTTTTATATCGAAGCTAGATAATTTTCTCACAAAATAACAATTTAAAAACTCTTTTCTCCTTTCTTTTTATGAGGTCCGGGAAAAACTCTTTCACAAATACTCTAAAAGTGATTTACGACAATGTTCAAGAAATATACTGTTCAGTCTTTTTCCGAACAAAATGGCATGCAGCAGTTTTAAAAATGGAAATAATTTTTCAAATTACCCGAGTTCAAGTCTGGGTATACTTTTCTTTTTCCTCCTACAAAATCCTGCCTGTAAAATAACTTTGGTTCGACATTATACCAAAAAAATAAATTCTTAAGAATAATCCGTAGAGAATGTATACCCGGGGGAAAAACATTCTATCTCATTTCTATACCCCGCCCAATCTTTTAAACAAAACCAAAAAGAAGTAAACTGCAGACATGGCAGAGAAGAAGACTCATAAAACTGCAGTATAAAAATATCCATAACATTACTGCGGAAGCCGAATTACCAAAGATGCTGTAGATTTTTTCCATAGTAGAAATTGAACTTCTACAAGACGATCTTGCTCATATCTTAAATTTAATCAGGCTGAAATAATGGATGGTACAATTTAGTATCGATACAAAAATATAACAGGACAACAAATATCAATGAAATTTTTTCTCTGGATTTAAAATAGCCATTTATTTTGTTGCTAAACATGAATAGGGCAATAGAAATTTGAAACTGGCTCTCATTCCAATGATGTTTGTAACAATATTTTTAATATGAATAAACGTATGTATGTTGCTAAAATAACCATCTATAACGCTGTTGTGACGTATGTTGCTATAAATAAGCCTTGTATAAGCGCTGTTCATTCTAAATTGCTTGGATTGTCATTATCAATAGCACGAAATCCCAGAGTGGGCCAAGGTTTTCTTTTGAAGAGATATCAACTCTTTCCTCTGGGTGACAATGACCCTCCATTTTGTTAACCCCTAGTACAGCAAAATCCTTCTCAACTGCGTCTATCCTTCACAACCTGAGTCGTCCTCTTCCTCTTTGTCCCTGTGACTTCTTATACCTTTTCTGAGACTCATCATTGAAAATTACCAACAGTAATATGCATTGGGCATTTTTGAAAATTTTCCAATTAATCATTCTTCTGCTACACCATACTACATCATTGTGCCTAGAGCTGAGTTGCCCCTATACAGTTCCTAAATGATGTGGGTGAGAAGTTTGAATCGGCTCCAAGACGCTCTTTCAGTAGTATGAGACCGGGAACTACGGTGGATTCCACCGTAGGTCCCGGTCCGATCCATTAGAGTCGATTCCGAACCACTACAAACATCTATGATATCACCTTTACTCGAACCCGTAACCTGTGACACCGAGTGTCAGAGAGCTAAAAACTCGGCCATCCAGGCCCCGGGTCTAATATGACTGCAGAGCCTTGGGCGTAGGGATGACAAACCTACCCCGTAAAAAAGAAAACTTATGTCTCTAAATCTGGCAGTAAACTACAGACATGGCAGAGAAGAAGACTCATAAAACTGAAGTATAAAAATATCCGTAACATTACTGCGAAAGCTGAATTACCAAAGATGCAGTAGATTTTTAGATGGTAGAAATTGATCTTGTAAGACGACCTTATTTGTGCCCTAAATTTAATCAAGTTGAAATAATGGGTGGCACAATTTAATATTGATACAAAGGTATAACAGGACAATTTCGATAAAAATTTTTCTTTGGGACTAAAATAGCCATTTATTACTAATTTTGGGTTCCTAACACGAATATGGATTCCTGGATGATTATGAATAATCTCATTCCTGAGAGCCAATTTCAAATTTTCATTGCCATATTCGTGACATTAAGATATTTGTAACTTAATGTTTTTAATATGAAACAATTTATAAATAAACGCATGTATGTAACTAAAATAAGCATCTATAACGCTGTTGTAACATATGTTGCTATAAATAAACACTGTTTATTTTATAATGCGGGCTGCTTGGATTGTCATCATCAATAGCACGACAGCTATGTGTGGGCCACGGCTTTCCTTAAAAGATATTTCCATGCATTCCTATGGGTGACAGTGGGCCTCAATTCTTAAGTCATAGAGCACGATATCAAATTTGTGGACAAATAAAAATTCGTCTGGTTTCTGTTTAGGTTCGTTGATTGCAAGAAATTTGTTGTTCAAGTACATGAAGTCTGATCCATTCTTGTCCATGGTTTTTACAAATTTTGAAGAATTGAATTTTATGAGTAGGATATTTGCCTCTACTAATGGTGGATTTTGCCTGTTCTTCTCTCCAATAACATATGTTTTTCTAATAGGTCATTGTTTCTCATTATGCAGATTGGTTGGCTTTATTGTCCTTCAATAAAAAACAGCTGTATTTCGCATGTCCTAATTAAATAAACATGAGCACTTTAAAATCCCAACAAATACATTGTGCAAACTTTAAGCTCAATTGTCTCATTTCAATAAAAATCAGCTGTATTTCTTATATCCTAACTGAAAACTTATGAGAAGAATTATCACTAAAATTCCAACAAATATGCAAACTGTACTTATGAAAGTATATCGATTAGGTCACAAGCTAAAGGAAATGAAAATTTCTATAAGTTACTTTAGAAATGTTTGGTTTAAAAAGACACTTTTTATGCCCTTAAGCAATAGAGATAAAATCTCCGTTTTGCAGTTTTCTGAATTTACAGAACTTCTTTGAAAGAAAGCAGGTGAATTTTCTTTTAGGATAGAATTGCCATATTTAAGTTTTGGTACACAAAAAAAGTTGAAATATTATTCATCAGTTATTTAAATTAGGGACCATAACGAAACAAAAAAAATTCTTTATCTTTCGGAAGATTAACTGATACATTATTCAAAGATTTAGAATATTACATTCACACATACTTTGAATTTAATATGAATTTAACTTTTTAGAGCATTTCCTTCAGAAAAATGATTTTTTTATATATGAATTCATGTAATTGGAAAAATTAGCATTACGCAGAAATACGAAAAAGTAATGCTTTAAATAGAAAGTACATTTTTTAGAAGAATAGAAAAACCAACAAAAATATAGATAAAAAATTGGTTTCTTGTTGAAAATACATTTTTTAATTTTTCTATTTTATTTACAATTTGTGTAAGGAATGAAATATAAAAATATTTCTAAAAAGTAATTATAGGAAATCTTAGTAAAAACTGAAATTCTTTCCCGAATTTCACTTTATCATGAGTGAACAAATGTTTGTTTCTGGGCGAATACTCATGATAAAGATGTTCAATAATCCCCGAGACTTTTGAAGCAATTGGTCAAAATACAACAAGAAGGGAAGTTTTCTACTTTAGGGATCAGCTGGTTTATTCGGCGATATTTTCCCTTGCGGTTTTTGTCAAATCCCTACTTAAACACACAAAATGGCCGCTGCGGTTACAAAATACTCCTGTTTTGGCGATTCCAGTTGGCGCGGAAAAGAGACTCCGTGAAATAGGAACCCTAAAATGCAGAATTTTCACCAAAACTGTCAAATTCAATATCGACAGAATATAACAAAATTTAAAACTTTAGATCTTTATGAAGAAGCAATTTTTTAGATACTACAAATTCTGATGGAGAAGTCTATTAAGTGATGGCTAAATTAACTTTTATAAACATAAACTTATCCTCAGATACTGTTTTGAGGATAATAAAGCAACAATCAGTTTATACGTTAAAAGCCAATCAATTGAAAAACAAGTAATATAAAAAAAAAATGTTTTTAAAGTTAATTAATACTTTTTTTTCACTCTATTGCAGAAAGTCCTTTATAAATAATTTTCATTCATTTTTTTAAGTTTATCTGGCGCCATCTATTGGTAGATACATGCAACTTAAATCTAAAAGAAACTAAAATTAAGGAATTAATATTTGAAAAAACTGTATTAACATTAAGTGTCATCCACTACAAGTTAAAAAAATGTATTTGAACTTGAGCGGATGAATAAAAAGTATTTTATGAACGATTGAAAATTTGAACAAGATATATATAGGGAGAGTGTGAGCTAATAGAAGGAATTGAATAAACCACAGAGCACGTGACTTGGTACTAGTCATTCGTTATATTTAACAGCATATATTTCATGCCAGGTTTAAAACGCATACAAATGAAATTACGGAAAACCAACGCTCATTTTAAATAAAAGTTTTTGAACTGAAAGTTTCTCGTGTTGCTTGAAAATATTAATGTGTTTTAAATAATAATTTTATAAATATAATAATAAGTATTTAATAATAAGTAAATAATTAATATGTATATAAATAACAATAATAATAATTTTTTTATTTATTGCACCCCATTTCTTTGGAGACTTCCCGGATCTCTAACCAGAACAACATGGCATGATAAAATTTACTTAATCGGCGAAATAGAGCTAGCGATCGTTTATTGTTAAAAAAAATTACCAAAAATGCTATTCGTGCATCGTGTAAGTAAAATAAATTCATGCTAGATTTGAAACAAAGCTACTTACAGACAGATTTATCTCTATTTTTAATGTGCCGTATTTTTCACGTTGAGAATAAATAAGAGTAACCCATGTATTTGTGAAATGAAAGTAGACAAAAGTTACAAATCTAGTCCGGTTACGATCTAGGGATTTGCTAATCTATTACTTTTAGCCAAATGTATCTAGTTCTAAATCCAGAAATCCTTATAGGATTCCTCCCAAACAACACATTATCCGAACAAAGCTATTGCGAGCCAGAATCTTATTACGACTATGTAAGAAATATTTGGAAGATATTTTTCTTTACAGCATTTAGGAAAAAGTACATATTTTTACATTAGAATAGAAATATGATGAGCATTATGATCATTTTCGATATCACTTAATATTTAAATAATCAATTCTCATAAAAACAAGTAATATATAAAAAAAAATTTTAAAGTCAATTCCTACTTTTTTTTCACTATATTGCAGAAAGTCCTTTATAAATAAAGTTGAAATTTTCCTCTTACATCTGGCGCCATCTATGGGTAGATTCATGCAACTTAAATCTAAAAAAACAAATGAAGGAATTAATATTTGAAAAAAATGTATTAACATCAAAAAAAATGTATTTGAACTTGAATGGAGGAATAAAAAGTATTTTATGAACGATTGAAAATTTGAACAAGATATATATAGCGAGTGTGTGAACTAATTGAAGGAATTGAAAAAGAGTAGACAGGTTTTTTTTTTATAAATAAAGATTCGATTTTAAAATAAGATATTCCTTATGATAATAATTTATTTAAGAACAAATTATGCTATATAAATCTATAATTTTTTGTGTTCTGTAAAAAGGCATTAATGATTGAAGAAATGCTTAAAAAGTTTTATTAAATTTTTAAAAGCGTAATTTTTTTTAAACATCTTTGAATTAAAAATTTTTAAATGGTGGTTTAAATAAGTCCAGATAATGATTTCCAGATAATAGAACGAACTGTAAGGATTCCGGACATGAATGAAATAGTTATGATAGTTAGTATAGACTTGGATTCTTTTGTATTAGGTCTGGTACTAGACAATCCAAGCTCTAGTAAGAGAACTATAACGTACTATGCTGGAAAGCTTCTGAAAGATTTTACGTTAAAAAAACATGCAACAGTAGTTCACCTTTATTTCGGGCATAAAGTTTTACGAGCTGCTAATAGGGTAAATTTTTGCGTTTGCTTTAAAGGGTAGATTTTTGATTGCTACTACTGTGCCCAAAAAAGTAAAGGACTATTATTTTTTTTCAAAAACTCCTTATTTATTTTTCCAAATTTATTTCATCGCCTTCAAAGTAATCCCCTCCGGACACAATGCACTTATGCCAACTTTTTTCCAAATCTCAATGCATGCTAAAAAGTCATCGGTAGGAATGGCCTTCAAAGCGCGCGGCGATTCACGTTGAATCTCTTCAATCGACTCAAAACGGTGTCCCGGAGTGGTCTTTTGAGTTTAGGGAATAGCCAGAAGTAGCACGATGCTAAATCAGGTGAATACGGTGGTTGTGGATCGATATGGGTTTCATTTTTGATAAAAACGTCACGAAGAATCAATGCAGTGTGAGCTGGCGCATTCTGTGTTTTCGGTACCAATCGAGATTTGACGTGTTTGAGGCCCAAAATGGAATTGCCCGATCCTTTGGAAATTCAAACATCATCAGCAAGGTCTCTATTTGTAAATCGACGGTTTGCGAGCACCAAATCTTTAATTTTTTGCACGAGCGATTCATCGGTTGAGGTAAGTTCTAGTAAGAGAACTATAGTGTACTATGCTGGAAAGCTTCTGAAATATTTTATGTTAAAAAGACATACAATCGTAGTTCACCTTTATTCTGGGCATGACGTTTTAAGAGCTGTTAACAGGGTAGATTTTTGATTGCTATGTCAGTCTCAGAACCAGAAAGCTATATTAGTTTTTTTAACAAGACACGCCAAATTACCTATTTCTGCAGTACATTTCAGCAAGTTTTCATTTTGCGACTGCTTATATTATATATGAAAATAAATCACTTTTAATATTACTGTGTGCAAAAAGTAAGACCAATATTCAATTTAAAATTCCCGGGTCTTATTGAATTTTTTACTCCTTTAGGTTGCTGGCACTGTCTTTTACATCTGTATGAAATTTGACGTATCCATTAGTGCTTGAGTTACGCTTGGCTTTGTGAGACGCTAAAAGTGATTTCGGCGAATTTTGAAATGTCAGAATTCATTGAGCAAAGAACTTGCATTCAATTTTGTTTGCTGAAACGTATATAATGTTGCAGAAGGCATTCGTGGATCATCCTATATCATAAAGAAATGTTTACAAGTGGTATAAACAGTTCAAAGGAAGCAAAGAACGTGATGAAGAAAAGCCATCTGGTCAACATCCACCTCAACTGACAAAGCCCACGTCCAAAAAATTAAAGATTTGTGCTTGTAAACCATCTATTTACAATTAGAGACCTTGCTGATGATGATGGAATTTCAAAAGGATCGGTCAAATTCATTTTGGGCCTCAAACGCGTCAAATCTCGATTGGTACCGAAAACACTAAATGCGCCAGCTCACACTGCATTGATTCTTCGTGACTTTTACGCCAAAAATGAAACCCATATCGTTCCACAACCATCGTATTTATCACATGTAACATCGTGTGACTTCTGGCTATTCCCTAAACTCAAAAGGCCACTCCGGGGACACCGCTTTGAGTCGATTGAAGAAATTCAACGTGAATCGCCGCCATCCCTGCCGATGACTTTTTAGCATGCATTGAGGATTGGATAAAAAAGTTAGCGTAAGTGCATTCGTAGTCAAGTGCATTAGTGTAAGTCCGGAGGGGATTACTTTGAAGGCGATGAAATAAATTTGGAAGTATAAATAAAGAGTGTTTGAAAAAATAAAAATTGGTCTTACTTTTTGGGCACAGTAGTATGTATTAAAAGTTCTTTTTATTTAAACATGAAAATAAATCCGCTGAAAGGTGAAAGATACGTCCAAATCGTAGCTCAGCGGTATCGGGTGTAGCTAGCATGCGGAACCCTCTCAGGTTTAGATTCCCTGACGGGTGCATTGCAGTCACTACTTTCAGAAACAAGATTACTTGAGGGTGTTTAGGAAAGCTGTGTAAGGGCCTTATTGACAATAAGGTTGTCCAGTGGGAGCATTACAGGTTTTATCCCATACAACACGCTAATGCGGGATGGTTACCTCTAAAAGTCCTCACTGGAAATCTCCGTTGTCTCCAGTGGATGTGGTATACATGGAGCATGAATTTAACAGATCTGCCGCTCAGTGGTTACGTGAGCCACTAGTGAGCATTAGGCTGAGTTGCAATCTGCTGCGGCACTGTTTCGAAAAAACGAGGAGACTCGATGGGGTTTGTGATGTTCAGCAACTTGCCTCGTTACTTAAATTGCTGGTGGCAGGTTTACGAGTTTTCTCTAACACGATAAGCAAATGCGGGTAGTTCCCCCTAAAACTCCTCCCGGAAGACACTGCCCTCCTTCTATCTGCTGGTGCTCCATCCCAACAGAAGCTACCCCTTTCCCTCCATACATGAGTAGACTACTCATGGGGTGTCCATCCTGTGCTGAGGAACGGAATATATTAGAATAGTCACAATAAGGTTAGTGATATTTTTTGTGGTACAACGGGAGTGGTGTTCCATTTATCATAAAAACCTATCGACAGGCAATGAGAGCAGGACATACTTAACTACGTGAAAGACTTTTAGTGGTGTTTGCCCCGAATTTATATGTCATATGGAAGAAAATTCGTTAAACCCCTATACAACCTGACTGTTGATGCGAGAGAAATGATTAAATAAACTATCCCAATCGCCATTGAATCTCCTCGTTTTTAAATGTGGTGATTGCAACATTCTCTACAGTGCGATTCGAGTTTGAGCCCTCTCGAACGCTAAATTTTTGAAAGTAAAAGTGAAAAAAAAAATGAAAGTGAAGTGTAATTTTTTTATTTAATTTACTTGATTTGAATAAGGTTTTAATTAAAAAAAAATTCATTGAAGAGTGTTAGTTTCAGAAAAATCAGTTTTTCAAACTTCGCAGTTTACTGCTCTGCTGACCTAGCAAATATTAAGATTTTTATTTCAATTTCAACAAAAAAAAAACACACACACACACACTTTAATAATAAGTATTAGAAATAGTAATTTAAATATAAAATAAAGTTATTTATCTGTTTGGAATTATTCATAAAAATATTTTATTTTTATATACAAAATACCAGCATTCGAAAAGATTAAAAGTTTTCACTCATTCTTATAAAGCCAATCTATTTTTAGGTCTTTTATTTGTAATTAAAACTCACCAAAAAAGGTTGTTTTTCTAGATGAAAACCTAGACATTAACGTCACTGTTTTTCTTGAAAAGTGAGTGACTATTTTATTTAACCGGAGAAACTTTCTGCATTTTTTTTCCTTCTGCTTTTTCACTTCACCGCTGAATGCATTTTAAAACAAATTCCTTTCGAATAAAGGAAAGGAAAAGAAAAGAAAAAGAAAGAAAAATAAAATAAATAAACGAAAAAAAGATCGAAGGCTTCCTTTCTGCAAGGAAATGTTAAAAGAGAAAAAGTCTTCTTTAAAATATTTTCTCGTATACTTGAATGACATTCAATGGGTAATAAATGAATATTCTTTTGTGTATATATATATAAAATATAATATATAACCTCATATAAATAAAAGATTATTTTGATTCCCCCCCGAAATATGCAAATAGTTTCTCTGTTTTCATATTTTTGTAAAATATTTTCGTTATAGCTTCATGCTTCTATGATCATCTATCTAAACAATTTATTTGCATGATAAACTTGAGTTATTAGGGTAATTTTTCTTCATAGAGATGCATTAAATTTATTATTAGTTTTATTTTTTATCATCGATGAGCATGATGTCCTGGTTGGGGATTCATGCGCAATCCAAAAAGTGCATCAAGCAAATAAAGTGATAAAATAATAACATAACATAAAATAACGCATGAAATAATAACATAAAATAACGCATAAAATAATAACATAAAATAACACATAAAATAATAACATAAAATAACACGTATAATAACACATAAAATACTAACATATGATAACACATAAAATAAGAACATTTGAAAAGATTAAAAACTTTCACCAATTCTTATAATACCAATCTATTTTTAAGCCTTTTATTTATAATTAAAACTCACAAAAAAAGGATTTTTTTACTTGATAAAACTGAAACATTATAGTCACTTTTTTCTGAAGTGAGTGACTATTTTATTTAACCGGAGAAGCTTTCTGCATTTTTTTTTTCTTTTTAACTTCACCACTGAATGTATTTTAAAACAAATTTCGTTCGAATAAAGGAAAAGTAAAAGAAAAGAAGAAAAAAAAAAGTAGAATAAAATAAGTAAATAAAAGAAAAAAAAAGGATCGAGGTCTTCCTTTCTGCAAGGACATGTTAAAAGAGAAAATGTCTTCTTTTAGAATATTTTTTCCTATACTTGAGTGACATTCATTGAGTTATAAAACGAATATTCTTATAGAATGAATGAATATAAAATGAATATATATATATATGTATATATAAACTCCATATAAATAAAAGATTATTTTGATTCCAACCCCCCAAAAATGTAAAATAGTTGCTCTGTTACCATATTTTTGTAAAATGATTTCGTTATAGTTTCATGCCTCTGTGATCATCTATCAAAGCAATTTATTTGCATGATAAACTTGAGTTATTATGGTAATTTTTCTGCATAGATATGCATTAAATTTATTATTATTTTTATTTTTTATTTATTATTTTATTTTTTGCTTGAGTTCAACGTCAGAGTTAAGTAGAATTTAAATTTAAAAATTTAATTCAAATCTAATTAATAATAAAATAATAATAAATTAATAATAATAAATTTAATTTAATAAAACCTAGACATTAATGTCACTTTTTTTTGTAAAATAGTTGCTCTATTTCCATATTTTTGTAAAATGTTTTCGTTATAGTTTCGTTACCGTTTAGCTTCTGTGATCTATCTAAACAATTTATTTGCATGATAAACTTGAGTTATTATGAGAATTTTTCTTCATAGAGATGCATTAAAATTATTATTTTTATTTATTATTTATTATTTTTATTTTCATTTTCATTTTGTTTGAGTTCACTGTTAATGTTAAACAGGATTTGAATTAAGCAAATTAAATAAATAATTAAAAAAATATTTAAATTGGTTTCTTATAAAAATTACTTATCAAATATTTTGCTGATAAACATGTATTAATTTTTAATAATGAATATTCGTTGGACATTTTAATAAGTACTTAATTAAAAAATATATATATAGTTTATACAAATAGGGGCCTGATGGCCGATTGACTAGCGCTCTGACTGTCGGTACCAGAGGTCTCCGTTTCGAGCCCGACGGTGCCATAGCTGTTTGTAGTGGTTCGGAATCCCCTTTAAATCGTAGGTCCCTGTCTAATAAGATCATAAAGCGTTGTGGGGGTAGTGTTACTCACGTCCATAGCATATCTTCAAGCTACATATACCCCCTGGCTATTGCTAAACGAGTAACAGCGGTGCAGCCCTTGCTTATGGCATAAAGATTAACTGTCTGTGTAAAGTTTATACAAATAGGAAAATACTTAATAGGTTTTTAAGCAGGATTTAAAATTAAAAATTTAATCAAATTAAATGAATAGTTAAAAAATATTTAAATTGATTTCTTATTAAATATATTTATGAAATATTTTGCTGAGGAATATGTATTTGTTTTTAATAATAAATATATGTCAGCCATTTTAATATTTAATTAAAAAATATCCAGAAATAAAAAAAAATATGGTTTATAAAAATAAGAAAATACTAAATACGTTTTTTTTTAAGCAAGATTCGAAATTAAAAATTTAGTATTAAATACATAATTAAAAATATTTAAATTGGTTTCTTATAAAAAAATTTATAAAATATTTTTCTGATAAATATGTACTTATTTCTAATGATAAATATTTGTCGGACATTTTAATACACACTTCATTAAAAAATATCCAGAAATAAAAAAAAAATATAGTTTATACAAATTTGAAAATAATTAATACATTTTCTTTTCATTATCCGTATTTTAATACTCCTTATTTACAATTAATATTTGCACAAATATTTTAAAGTCAAGATTTAAAACTAATTTTTGTAAGATATTGATACTTTCTGTAAAAAATTAAAATATTTATTTAATAAAACACTCCTAAAATTTAATTCTTTAGTATCCATAAGTTTAAACATTAAATATGATGTATTTTAAGTAGGCGAACTTTAATACGAACAAGTATTAAAATATTTTTAGAAGAAATGAAGACTTTATATAGAATGTTTACACACAGGTTTTTAGAACAATTGTTATATTTTCTTTTTTGTCTATGTAAACTTGGATATATTTATGATATTCATGATGTTTGAATAAGAGATTTTGTTATATAAGAAGCTTATAATATAAAATATCATTGTTTATATAAATGTATAATATATATCTCTCTCTTTCTATTTTCATATATTTCTACATCTATTCCGATGAAAATATTTATTTCGAAAAATTTCTTTAAGAAACATTGTGACGAGCAAGTATATTTATAGTATTTCTAGGATTCTTTATGTAATATTTTAATAGTAAAACTTAGTAATCCCATAAAAAAAATATATACAAAACATTTCTGAAACTAATCTTCAAGCACAAATTTCATCAAAAAATGATTAAAAAAACTACAAGATTCAATAAATAAAACTTTCTTCTCCAATTAAAAAAGATTGATTTGTAATTTTTTGAAAAAATAAAAACGTTCCCAAAAACTAATAATAAAATAAACAAATAAATAAATGGAGTCTGATGGCTGAGTGACTAGCTCTCGGTGCCACAGGTTTCGGGTTCGAGTCCTGGCGGTATCATGGATGTTTGGAGTGGTTCGAAATCCCTCTTAAATTGTAGCTCCCGGTCTAATATGACTGTAGAGCATTGGGCGTAGGGCTGACAAACCTACGCTGTAAAAAGAAAACCTCATGGGGCTGTAGCGCCAATGAAGAAATAAATAAATGTTTGAATTTAAGCAATTCAGATTTGTAGATTATAATGTTTATATT
Organism: Caerostris darwini; assembly: GCA_021605075.1. Taxonomy (NCBI): domain Eukaryota; kingdom Metazoa; phylum Arthropoda; class Arachnida; order Araneae; family Araneidae; genus Caerostris; species Caerostris darwini. The sequence goes on along the minus strand of BPLQ01006845.1, from coordinate 84,766 downwards.
AGTAAAAGCATTATTTTTTTTATTCTAATGCAGCTGGCAAACACTTAGACAGTTGTCTTGGATGCCTTAAGGCAAGCGCTGCACCAACGTTACTCACTTATCACCCAAGCGGTGTGTGTAGCTTGAAGATCAGCTACGGACGCGGAGTAACAATACCCTCGCAACTCTGTACTATCATGTTAGATCGAGACCTACGGCTTAAAGTGGATTCTGAACAACTACAAACATCCATAGCACCGCTAGGACTCGAACCCGAAACCTGTGGTATCGAGCGCCAGAGCGCTAGCCACTCGGCCATTCCGGCCACAGAAATAAAAAAAATAAATGTTTCAATTTAAGATATTCAAATTTGTAGATTAAAATGTTTCTATAAATAAAAATATAATTATATAAATTCTTTATAAAATTTTCCTAGTGAAATTTGTTTACCCATTTAATATAGTTCATAAATATTGTATTATAAAGCTATTTCAGAATTCTTGTATTAAGAGTTTAAATAACAGTTCAATTTATTCTCGAAAACCTGCTATGTACATCAATGAGAATAAAAGGTTTTGATAAGGTAATCTAGATTAGATCGTAGTAAAAGATTAAACACTACACGATAGACTAGACTAGATTAGATTCTATTTGATATATATGAAGAGGCTATGCCCTTTTCAGTAATCTATTTCAGATACACAGCAGTATATTTCCGGAATTAATAGATATCATAGAATGTTACTTGATACTGGAAATTGGAAATGAAGCAATTATTATGATAAAAGTTACATTAACTTATATATAATTCATACAACTACTATTTTAACAGTTACGTAATCTAAAATTATTCTACAATTTGAAAGCTGCTGAAGTGAGAGCTAAATAGAGTTTTACCATAATATCTTACGATCAAAGCAAATATTAAAGCTTAATAATACCTGCCCATGCCGAAGATTGGTATGATAAATCCGTATGTTGGAAAGTTTTTATACATTAGAGTTCAAAATTAATGTATTTTGGTATAAGGTTAACAATGGTTATGGTACTTATGTGTGATTTTGTTTGACTTCTTACCACTAGAATGTCAGAAACAGAATTTAAAATATGGAACCTAAAATAGTTATTATTGGGTGTAGTTCTCTCTTATAATTGTGCAACTGTCACTGTGTGAAATCTGGCAGGTTATGTGCTCCTGTGGTAGTCGGTCCTAATTCTTCAACAATGCTATTTTTAGACCTAGAATATACTGGGAGTGGAAGACGAATTAAAATTGTCATCCTTTCAAAATATGCTTGGCAGGGTTTAGGTCTGGAGATCTAACTGGCCAATTTATCAGACAAATGGCTTCATTGGGTAATATGATGCCACATTTATATGCGAACGTTGTTAAATGGACAAAAATAATTAGTTTTGGAAAAAAAGATACGTATTTGTATAGTTGACATTTTACACTGAATGCTGAAATTATTAGATCCTCTTGTATGCTATTTCATGTACAAAAAGTAATAATTGTTCCTTTTGAATTTTATAAAGTGATCTTGTGTAAAAAAAAAGGCATTTACATTTTAATCTAACTTTCTGTCTTTGTTAAAAAATGTGCTAGATTTTTAAGAAAAATATTCAATGAGAAATATTAATGTTTAATAGAAAATTAAAGGTACTTTATTACTTATCGATATATGGAAAAACATTTTATCCTTTTGTATAATTAGATCAATTTCGTAGAATGAAAAGCATCTATATTATTTTGAGGGTTTGAAAAATCAATAACACTTAAATAGAATCAAATCAGATCATGCAATGCAATGTAATGTAATTTTTAAAATGATGTTGTAATTTTCTATATATAGTAGTTTGTACACAATACAAGAAATAATGGGCTTGAATGGCAGAGTGTCTAGCGCTCTGACGCTCGGTGGCACAGGATTCGAGTCTCGGCGGTTCCATGATGTTTGTTGTGGTTTGGAACAGTATTTTCCGGTCCGGTAACTTTAAACAGTATTTACCGGTTTAATATGACAGTTGGGCGTAGGGTTGATAACCTTTCCCCGTAAAATGAAAGCATCTCAAGTGTCGAAATCTGCCAGTATGCAGACGGCCTTGGTGCATAATGGGGCTGTTGTGCCAAGGAAGAAGTTTGTAATGTTTTTTTCTTCTAATGCAGCTGGCAAACATTTAGACAGCTGTCTTGAATACCTTAAGGCAAGCCCTGCACAGACGTTACTCACTTTGCATGACCCAGGGGGATCATGTAACTTGAAGATAAGCCACGGATGCGGAATAACAATGCACTCGCAAAGCTCTACGATCTTATTAGACCGGGACCTACGGTTTAAAGTGGATTCCGAACCACTACAAACATCCCTGGCACCAGCGGGACTCGAACCCGAAACCTGTGGTACCGAGCGCCAGAGCGCTAGCCACTCGTCCATTCAGGCCCAGAAGTTTTTAATGTAAAATATCGAAAATCGTATGTGGTATTCCAAGATTGTCCAACATATCGGTTGGGAATCTTAGAAAACTTGAACTTTCAAAAAATAAAACTGAATATCGAGGCAAAAATTTTCCTTTCAAAACCAGTTCAGATTTTATTATTTTATTCTCAATTTTGTGCAATGGCCGAATGAAATTTAATATAAATTCCAAAAACAATCCAACTTTTGGAAAAATCCAACAAATCAAAATCCAAAAATAATCCAACTTTTGGTATTTTTCATTTTTACAACAAAAATAAAATCGCAATTACATTGCTTATTATACCAAAAAAATGTAAAAGCGAGAACTCATTTTCCATATATATATTTCGAAATTTCTAAGCTGCATATTTAACTAGACATCGGAATTTAAATGAGATCGGAGAACGAGAATTATCTTTTAAATAAACTGGTAGCTTAGCCGAACAGGAATAATTTCTTCTTCCTGAAGAATGCGAGAAACTTTTCTCCAAGTTAATTTGCGAAGGGCTTTAATTTAATGTTAAAGGGTGCTAGAAATTTGATAAGATATATATGGCTATTTTAAACTACAGGGAACTACTGTAGACTTATCTTCTGATTTCAGGAAAGAGCTGAACACTTCTATATCGATTAGTAAAAATATTATCACTGTATTTCATATATCACTTTCTTTTAAATATATCATTTTTTTTTTTACTTTTCTCAAAAAGTAAAACCAATTATTTTTCTTTCAAAAACTCTTCATTTATTCTTCCAAATTTATTTCATCGCCTACAAAGTAATCCCCTCCGGACACAATGCACTTATGGCAACTTTTTTTCCAATCCTCAATGTATGCTAAAAAGTCATCGGCAGGGATAGCCATCAAACCACGCTTCGATTCACGTTGAATCTCTTCAATCGACTCAAAACGGTGTCCCCGGAGTGTCCTTTTGAGTTTAGGGAATAGCCAGAAGTCGCAAGGCGTGAATACAGTGGTTGTGGAACGATATAGGACTACTTTTTGGCTAAAAGGTCACGAAGAATCAATGCAGTGTGAGCTGGCGCATTCAGTGTTTTCGGTATCCATCGAGATTTGACGCGTTTGAGGCCCAAAATGAAATTCACTGATCCTTTTGAAATCATCAGCAAGGTCTCTAATTGTAAATCGACTTTTTGCAAGCGCCAAATCTTTAATTTTTTTGGACGTGAGCTTCGTCGGTTGAGGTAGATGGTCGAGCAGAAGGCTCTTCGTCTTCAACGCGTTCTCTACCTTTTTTGAACTGTTTATATCACTCCGAAACATTTCTTTCTGATATAGGAATGCTCACAGAATGCCTTCTGCAACATTCTATACATTTCCTGAAACAAAATTGAATGCAAGTTCTTTGCTCAATTAATTCAGACATTTCAAGAATCAGTTTTAGCGTCTCACAAAGCCAAGCGTAACTCAAACACTAATGAATATTTTTCACAGATGCCGCATTTCGCACAGATGTCAAGGACAGTGCCAGAAACCTAAAAAAGAAAAAAAAATTGAAATTCCATAAGCCCCGGGAATTTAAAATTTAAAATTTAAAATTGTTCTTACTATTTGAACACAGTAGTTTATCATTAAAGGTGGTCATACGATTGAACTACATTTCCCTTTTTGTATCTGAAATTCATTTGAAACAACAACAATCAAACACATTTTTAATACAATTCAAAAATAAATTCACAGCAAATATCAAAAATACAAAATTAAAACAGAACTTACTACTTAAGTGAGAAATGTAGAACACAAACCCTTAATCTTAATTTGAATTTGAGAAGGTTCCAAAATTTTGACCTTCTTGAGTAACAGAATGAGAAAGGCAGTTTTAAGTTACTCGAGCGCAGAAACGGTGCCGGAATCATTCTTAATGATTACAAGGAATTCTAGCTGGGATGAAACAGTTCAGACTTAATTTAGACAGCAAGGATTAATTATTTGTGAGACTGAGAACTTCTCAGATGGTTAATCACTCTGATACCACAATTAAGCTAAATGTGATGAATGATATTTTTAAAAGTAACATATGCCAACGGCCGTACCATGCTGAATATACCGGTTCTCGTTAGATCACCGAAGTTAAGCCTCATTGGACGCGGTCAGCACTTGGATGGGTGACCACCTGGGAACACTGCGTGCCGTTGGCAAATTTGGGACCTGAATGGCCGAGTGGCGAGAGCTCTGGCGCGTCGGTGCCACAAGTTTCGGGTTCGAATCCCGGCGGTGCCATGGATGTTTGTAGTGGTTCAGATTCCACTTTAAGCCGTAGGTCCCGGTCTCCTATGACTGTAAGAGCATCACGGAGCCAAAGTCAGGCTTGTAACTACGTGTGCTCCATCACAACTGAAGCTGCTTCCTTCCCTTTCAATCATGAGTACGTATGGGCTCGTGGGCTTGGCCAGCCAAGTGGGATAAGAAACAACAACAAAAGTAACATACAAAAATAAATTATGTGATTAATATAAATAATTATATTAATTATAATAAATATATTATAATTGATATAACTATTCTTTATATTAATTATGAATGAAAATTAAATTATTAGTTTTGTAGCATTTTTTTCTCATGAGAAGAGTTTTGGCATTTCATTCCCAGCAGAGAGGACTGCATGCTACTTGACAAATATATAATAAACCCATCCCTCAAATTCCACAGCAGACGAGCTTTATTGTGGATAGTTATATTACATGCAATTAGTGTTTTGTACTAATGAGAAAAACTTGTCACTCAAATATGATAGCTGATATTCAGTGTCAGGGATAATGAGACCTCATGAAATAAGCGATTGGTGATAAACCACCAGTTGAAAAATGTCTACTCCATGAGATATGATGGAAGCTGACCCCTCTCTTGACGTATTTCATTAATTCCATTATATTAACTAAATATTAATTTAATAAAGTAAAATAATTTTTTATTTAATATGATGGAATTAATGAAATACTATCTTCACGTTTGTTAAGCGATTAAACTGCATTTCACATTTTGTATCTGAACTTCTTTCGAAACAACACATTTTTAATGCAATTCGGAAATAAATTCGTAGCAAATATCAAAAATACAAAATTAAAACAGAAGTCATTAGTTTAGTGAGAAATGTTAAACACAAACCCTTAATTTAAATTTGAATTTGAGAACGAATCCAAACTTGAACGAATTGAGAAGGTTCCAAACTTCTGAGCTTCTTGAGTGAGAGGATGAGAAATGCAGTTTTAAATTACTTGAGCGGAGAAACGGTTCTAGAATCATTCTTAATGATTAGAAGGAATTCTAGCTACAGTGAAATAGTTCAGACTTAATTCAGACAGCAAGGATTAATTATTTGAGAGACATCTCAGATGGTTAACCACTCTGATAACCACAATTAAGCTAAATGTGATGAATGATATTTTTAAAAGTAACGTATAAAAATAAATTATATTATGTGATTAATATAAATACTAATTATATTAATTATAATAAATATAGTATAATTAATATGATTATTGTTTATATCAATTATTAATGAAAATTAAATTATTAGTATTGTAACATTTTTTTCTCATGAGAAGAGTTTTGGCATTTCATTCTCAGGAGAGAGGAATGTAGATTATTTTAACAACCAATCACTCAAATTTAATAGCCAAGAAGTATTGTGGGTAGTTATATTACAAGCAATTAGTGTTTTGCTCTAATGAGAACAACCTGTCACTCAAATTTGATAGCAGATATTCGGTGTCTTGTATGATAATGAGGAAATTAGCGAACATCAGTTCGATCTTCACAGGTCGAAACAATTATAGATTGAATATGAACTATACCATGAGTTGTTGCATCGTGATGGATCATAGACCATGGGCTGAGAAAGTGTCGACTCCATTGAGAAGTGAGTGAAGCTGACTCCCCTCTCTTGACGGATTGTCTTAAAATGAGTTTTTTTTTGTGTAAAACAGAAAGAGTTCTGCGACGAATCCACTAGAAGTGTTTTTTTTTTCTGAAATGACCAAATAGGCCGGAGTTTCGAACCCCACGTGGTTTCGTGAATCATGCCGTGCGATAGTTAAGATCTGCCGCAGACCAGGTGTTTTAGATTCGTCGCAACTTCTCTTTTTAATTTAGTATAATGTAATAAATGAAATATTAAATACATGTTTCTGATTGAAAAATGTAAGCAAATATTAATTGAATAAAGTGATGTAATTTTTAATTATTATAACTTAATTAAGAAATTTTACCTACATGTTTCTGTTTGAAAAATATAAGGAAACATCAATTTAATAAAATAAAGTAATTTTTATTTTAAAATAATGTAATAAATGAAATATTACCTGCATGTTTCCATTTGTAAAATGTAATCAAATATTAATTTAATAAAGTAAAGTAATTTTTAATTTTATATATTACAATAAATTAAATATTATCTACATGATTCTGCTTAAATTTGTGAATTTGATTCGTATTTATTAATTTGAATTTGTAACTATTAAAAATATTTTTGTAAAGAAAAAGTGATACAACCTTTTTATATTCCAAAAACTTATTTTGAATAAATCTATAAAATGGTGTTTTATTTTTAAGAATTTATGTTAAGATATGATATCATTTATTAAAAAATTACTAAACAAAATGAAGAATTCACACATATTTCAGTTTTTTATATAGACAGTTAATTTAACACTTTTTTATATCAAAAATTCCTTTTAAAATTTAAAAAAAGACAAGACGCCTTTACGTTTGACTTTTTTCAGACATGTTTTCTAATAGTTACTGAATTCTTCTATTGAAGAAAAATTGAAAATTTTTTTTCTTCTAAGGAAGTCCATTTTTTTATAAAAATTAAGTCAATTTAATAAAAAAATGTTCGATCGAACGATTTTTTTTTATTTTACTAAAGGTTCCAAATAATTCAAAAGACAGACGATAACATCCGTACATTTATTAGTTTCTTTTATTTTCTCTCTTGGCAATATCGTTCGACGGAGCGTACAAAATCGTCTGATATCACAGCTAAAATCTTGCTCTACAAATAAACGTATTTATTTCTCAAAATAAATAACGTTTATATCAATAGGAAAAAAAAAGTTGTGATTCTGACTCGCATTTCACAGTGTTAAGTTTTTAAAGATAAAAATAAATAGTTTAGCTGATTTAGCAAATGTTTTTAGGCGTTAAATTTTCTTCTAAGCGTTCAGGGGTTTGGGCTTATTTAAACATTTTTTAGAAATAAATTTCAAAAAATTTAGATTTTTTTTTTGTCTACGTTAAAATAAAGAAGTAATGGAATTTTTTTTTGTACATTTTTTTTCTAATAAAAATGCAATGATGAAAAAATTTTTTTTAAGTTAACTTGCATGGTTAACTTCTAGAAACCGGAATTTTAAATAAAAAATTAAAATTTTTATTGATCAGGTTTATTTTTCTATTTATTCCATTTACCTGCTAATTTCTTGACGATTTAATTAAGGGAAATAAAACTTCTGTTAACAGCATTGTATAATATAATGTAATAAAAGAAATAATATAGTGTAATTAAGAGAATATTACTTCATGTTTCGTTTTGAAAAATGTAAGCAAATTCTAATTTAATAAAGTAATTTTTAATTTATTGTAATGTAATGTAACGTAATTAATGAAATATTACCTACATGTTTCCTTTTGAAAAATATAAGCAAATATTAATTCAATAAAGTGAAGTAACTTTTAATCTAATATAGTGTAATTAAGAAATATTACCTGCATGTTTCTGTTTGAATTTGTAAATTCGATTCGCCAGTTTAAATTCGAATTTGTAATTTAAAAGAAATAGTTTTGTATAGAAAAAGTGATACGATCGTTTTATATTCCAGACACTTAATCTGAATATATAAAAAAATTACTTTATTTCTTAAGAATTTATATTATGATATCTTTTATTAAAAAATTGCTAAACATTATGAAGAATTCACATTTTCAATTTTATATGTTGACAGTTAATTTAACACCTTTTTATATCAAAAATTCCTTTTAAAATTAAAAAAAAGACATGACGCCTTCACATCAGACTTTTTTTAAGACATGTTTTCTAATAGTTCAGTGAATTCTTCTATTCAAAACTTTCTTTTCTTCTAAGGAAGTCCATTTTTTTTTAATAAAAATCAAGTCAGTTTAATAAAAAAAAAGTTCGAACGAACGATTTTTCTTTATTTTACTAAAGGTTCCAAATAATTCGAAAGACAGACGATAACATCCGTACATTTATTAGTTTCTTTCATTTTTTTTCTTTTGGCACTATCGTCTGATGGAGAGTATAAAATCGTCTGATATCACAGCTAAAATCTTGCTTTACAAATAAACGTATTTATTTCTCAAAATAAATAACGTTTATATCAATAGGAAAAAAAATTTTTGATTTTGACTCTCATTTTACAGTGTTAAGTTTTTAAAGATAAAAAAATAGTTTAGCTGATTTAGCAAATGTTTTAAGGCGTTAGGTTTTTGGGCTTATTTAAACATTTTTTAGAAATAAATTACAAAAAAGGTATTTTTTTCCCTTTACAAAAAAAAAAAAAAAAAAAAAAGAATCACATTTTTTAAATATTCTTTGTCTTCGTTAAAATAAAAATAATTGAGATTTTTTTTGTAAATTTTTTTTTCCTACAAAAAGCCATGGAAAAAATATATATTTCTTTCTAGTTAATTTACATGATTAATTTCTAGGATTTTAAATAAAAAAAAAATTCTTTTATTGATCGTTTTTCAAATTGTTCATTTTTCTGCTAATTTCTTGACGATTTTATTAAAGGAAATAATACTTAAAAAATAGTGTAGCATTTTTCCCACGAAATGAGTTGTGGCATGTCGTTCTCTGGAGTTAGGAATGTATATCCTTTGACACGTACATAACAATCTATCACTCAAATTTGACAATGAATAAGCAATGTTGTAGGTAGTTATATCTGATCTGACAGATATTCAGTATCATGTATAATGAGACTCATGAAATTAGTGATTGTCTGGGAGACCTACCCAGGCCGAAACAATTACAGATGGAATACGGACTACGCCATGATTTGCTGCATGGTGATTAGTGATAGATCATGGGCTGAGGAAGTGTCTACTCCAAGAGAAGAAAGGGAAGCTGACCCTCTTGGCGGATTTTCTTAAAGTGAGGTTTTTAGAGAAGGAAAAAGAGTTCCGCGACGAGTAGAAAAAGAGTGTTGTTTTTATCCTTTTCTCTGAAATGATAGAACAGGCCGGAATTTCCGCCTATTTCCGAACTGAGCCCCTTGTGGTTTCGTGTATCACTCCATGTGACAACTAAGGTATGACGCAGATCAAGCAATTAGATTCGTCATAAACTTGAGAACTCTGAAAATTTCCGATCTTGAAGTGAACTGTACTTGTGAATCAAATTATTTCTAATTTTCGTTTATTTACGTCAATAGAGCTCTGTATATATACACAGTCCAGTAACATTAATGCGACCACCTGCCAAAAGCCGGAATATACACTCTTGTATATTCTAGCTTTAAGTGGAGTGTGGAATGTGGTATTAAGTGGTATTCTTTATATACACTCCACTGCAATGTGCTGCCACCTGCCTTTTGTGATGGGTTATTTCACGTTGACGTCGAAAGTAGGTGGTGATCACATTAATGTGACTGGACTGTGTATTTAATGTTTGTAAATAAAATTAAAGTGTTCCAGGAACCTGAAAGTGGCCCTTTTCTTGAAGGTCTCAATTAGGCCGAGAAGTTACTATAACATTTCAAAATATGTGGACTTCCAGATATTCCTCATATTTGAGTGACGAAAGAGAAGAAAACTCTGACCAAACCAAATCAGCTAATGCGAGGCACTCTGTTACAATCATTGCTGAATCTACTAGTTTTTAAAACTATGACTGTATAGAAAATCATTGATGAGAATCAATTTAATTCTTATTGATTTGCTTGCTATGGGGGCACGATATAAAAGTGAGAATAGTTTGGTGATAGTTAAAAATATTTGCTTAAACAGGTTTGTTAACAATTTTCCAAATTGTATTTATTTCCATGCTTAAAAGTAGGCTATATTTACGCAGGCCTATGTAAATACCGCATTTGAAAACTCCAGATTAAAAAATTGTGAATTAGCATTAAGGAAAAACAAAGTTTGTTGTTGTTGTTACTTATCCCACTTGGTAGGTATCTAATCTAGACCAAGCCCACGAACCCGTATGGACTCATTGTTGAAGGGGAAGGAAGCAGCTTCTGTTGTGAAGGAGTACCCGTAGGTAGAAGTCTGACTTTTGCTCCGTGATGCAGTAATACGAGACAGATACCTACGGCTTAAAGTGGATTCTACAAACATCCATGACACCGCCGGAACTCGAACCCGAAACCTGTGATATCGAGCGCCAGAATGCTAGCCACTCGACCATTCAGGTCCCAAACAAAGTTTTCAATTTGTATTTAACTCCAAGTAGCTTATACATATTCAGGCGTATGTACATACCGCATTTGAAAGCTCCGGATAGAAAACTGTGAATATCTGTGAAAACTGTGATTTTCATACAAAATGACTAGAGTTATAAAAAAAAAATAACATTTTCTGTAAGTATTATCTTTAGTTAGAACGTAGTTAAATAAATGTACAACTAGAGAAGAAGAATTTCAGACATTTCTCGGAATGTTCAAAATCGCTTAGTAAGATATTTTCGTTTCGTAAATAAATTCGTACAGGTTAAAGGAGCCAAGTGGCAACTTCAGTATGAAAAGGACCGGAGATGCTTACGTCAGCTTTCTGTTCCTTTAAAATAAGGCAAAATAAGGAACATTTGATTTAATTCCTTCTATCAGCTCGCTCTCTCCCTATATATATCTTGGTCAAATTTTCAATCGTTCATAAAATACTTTTTATTCATCCACTCAAGTTTAAAAACATTTTTTTTGAACTTGTAGTGGATGACACTGAATGTTAATACAGTTTTTTCAAATATTCATTCAGTAATTGAATTTAATTAATTCATTTGAGTTTTTTTTAGATTTAAGTTGCATATATCTACCAATAGACGGCGCCAGATAAACTTAAAAAAAAATTATTAAAAATTATTTAAAAAGGTCTTTCTGCAATAGACTGACAAAAAAAATAGGAATTGACTTTAATTTTTTTTTTTTTTTATATATTGCTTGTTTGCAATTAACATAATCATCGAAATGAAGCAAAATTATGTGACAGGGATCCTATATTCAAGTTCGCTCAATAGTAGTAAAAGATAAATATGATCGTTCCAATATGATAAAATAGAAAACTTAGAAATATTTTTCATATATTTAGATGTTTACCGTTTTATTAATCTAAAACTGGATAATGGTCCTTGATAATAAAATTTAAAATAAATAAATAAAAATAGAATTTAAAATAAATTAATAAAAATAGAATTAAAAGTAAATAAATAAAAATAAAATTTAAAATAAATAAATAAAATTTAAAGTAAATAAAAATAGAATTTAAAATAAATAAATGAAATTTAAAGTAGATAAATAAAATTTAAAATAAATAAATAAAATTAAAAATAAATAAATAAAAATAAAATTTAAAATAAATAAATAAAAATGAAATTTAAAATAAATAAATAAAAATGAAATTTAAAATCAATAAATAAAAATAAAATTTAAAATAAATAAATAAAAATAAAATTTAAAATAAAAATAAAATTTAAAATAAAAATAAAATTTAAAATAAATAAAAATAAAATTTAAAATAAATAAAAATAAAATTTAAAATAAATAAAAATAAAATTTAAAATAAATAAATAAAAATAAAATTAAAAATAAATAAATAAAAATAAAATTTAAAATAAATAAATAAAAATAAAATTTAAAATCAATAAATAAAAATAAAATTTAAAATCAATAAATAAAAATAAAATTTAAAATCAATAAATAAAAATAAAATTTAAAATCAATAAATAAAAATAAAATTTAAAATAAATAAATAAAAATAAAATTTAAAATAAATAAATAAAAATAAAATTTAAAATAAATAAATAAAAATAAAATTTAAAATAAATAAATAAAAATAAAAATAAATAATTTAATAAAATTTTAATTTTAATAAAATTTAAAATTAAAAAAAAATACCGATTATTTATTCCAACCAATATAAAAGTATGATAAGGTTATTTACGGTTCGTACTACAACGCTGACATATTCCATTTCAGTTAATTAATAACTGGCAAATTCTCTGTTACTAATTTACTAATTGGTCTGATAGCTATGAAATAAATTATGTTACATCCCCATATGTGAGTAGGGGTTAATGGGTTCTAAAGTTATGGAAGCTGAATAGTTGTTTAAATTTAGAAACATTTTATAACTCGTTTCAGTTTGATGAAGTTTTACCTGCTGTACCATGAAGTATGCATTAAAATATTTACAATAATAGTAAAGTAAGTAAGTAAGTAAAGTAGTAAATAGTATAAGGGTAAAGTACTAAATAAAGTAACTTTTTATAAAGTGATTTCTTGGTAAAGCATTTAAGGTTTTGCATAAAATGTGATATTTTTATTTGAAAAAATTCCGAATGTGTCTTCTCTGATGCTTCTACGAAAAACAAAAACAAAAAAAATCATTTTGGATTGACTGGAAAAAAATTAATAATTTCACGGAAATTAAAAAAAAAAATTTTTTAACTGTGACTTTTCCAACCTGGCGCAAATAAAAAAAGGTACCATCGATTACGATTAAACGAGCTTCAGCTTTCGCGGAAAATGAAAATTTTAATTTTTTTTTTTTTTTTTTGAAAAATTACGAAATTAACGCTCAATCTTATACAATATTGTGAATTACAAATGAATATATTGGCTCTATTACATTTTTCGCTTACTGTTAAAAAATAAGTGTTTTTCGATAAGTTTTTTTTAAAGTTTATTCGATATGTTTAGTATTGTTATAGCCCGACTAGTAGCTCAGCGGACTTGACTCGTGTGTTGGACTACCTGGTGGGAGGTTTCCGGGTTTCCGGGTTTTCTTGCATACGATACGCAAATATTGTTTAGTTCCCCCTAAAAGTCTTTCCGGAAGTTTTTTCCCTACTTCTTCAGCGTCATGAAGCCAGGTCAGACTTCTTTCTATGGGTGCTCCATCAACAACAGAAGCTCACGTCCCTCAGATCACGCGGGTTCATGGACTTGTACTAGATGTTGCTGTCTACCAAGTGGGACAAGAAAAAAAAAAGTGTTATGTATAAGCTCTTTATTATAAATTTTCGTGAAATTTTTTTGGCACTAAATGTTGCTTATATTTTTATTTTAAAATGCTGTGTAGTATTACATAGTTAGAAATTTTACGTATAAATTACATACAGTTAATTTTTACGTATAAATTACATTACATATTATTATATACAGATGTAAAAAAATATTTATTTTTTTACATCTGTATATAATAATAATCCAAATCTGTAACAATTCAAATCTGAAAATCCAAATCTGTAATAAATTATTTCAGCACATGTATTTAAGTATAAGTCATAAGAGTTCTGTAACCTTTCCTTTGGTACCACAGGCTTCAGGTTCGTATCCTGGCCGTGGCATGGATGTTTGTGAGTGGTTCAGAATCCATGTTAAACGGTAAGTCCCGGTCTAATTAGCCTAAAGTGTGCAAAAAATGACCATAGAGCGATTAACCAAACCAAACCAAATCAAATCTGTAACCTCCCCTTTTGTAAATCTGGCAACACCTATAGCACGGCATCATCAGCGCCCTCTTTATACTGATTGAACTTCCTCGGTCAGTTGTTAGGAGTTGCCTTATGTGGTTGTTTGTCACATCTTTAATTTTTTTTGCAACTAACTTTTGATGTTTGTCCAAATGTTACTAAATTATAAAATAGATACTTGTTATATAAATAGGGCTCATCATTTGCAATCCTTTTCACATTTCTAAAATAAGCTTGTTTTAATGAAAGATTCTTTAATTATTTTTAAACGCTTGCTTTACTTGATAATGTTATAAATTGCAGTTACAGTAGCGAATGTGCATCTGTGTTGATATGAATTTTGTGGTGGTGTTTATAATTTAATTGGAAGGTAGTGGTTGGTGTTTGAAACTCTCGCCCGCTTCTAGCAGGTATAAAAAAAAACAGAAAATTGTTTGAGATACTACTGAAAAGTCTCATATTAGATTGGCATCCTTGTTTTGTTGCAATATCTAAAATACTCCAGATTATACCGTTACAGCTAAATGTAACCCTTATAGCCTTACTGTGCCATTTTTAATGTTGTTTGAGATTTTTATTTTCTTATTATCCTTGCTTATACCAATCTGAACAAAAAATATTACTTTTATTGTTCATATTTCCCATCGATTAAAAATTGAGATTGATTTATTCGATGAACAAAACGAATTAAGGTAGCGATTTTTTATCCGATTTGGTTTTATAGGATTGAAAATTACTTTTAGGTCACTAGTTCCTAAAATGAAAAATATACCACTCCTAGGAAGCATTGGGGCAGTGAAAGCATAAAATAGAAAGAGAAGATAAGAATAATTGCATTTCCTTCATCATATTTTTTTCATGTTGTCCTACTCTTTTATCTATCTGAGCAAAAATATTACTTTGATTTTCTATATTTCTCATTGATTATAAACTGAGATAGATTTATTCGTTGAACAGAACGAATTAAGATCGCAATTTTATATTCTGTTCGCTTTTATACGATTGAAAATTACTTTTAGATCCCTAGTTCCCAAAGTTGAAAAGATACCACCTCTAGGAAGCAGTGGGACCATAACGGGGGCTGTTATTAGCTCAGGATGCATTTTCGGAGGAGGGGGCATTCATAGCTTAGGGTAGCTTCATAGCAAGTTTATCATTTTCTTTAGAGTCTCTTTTTAATGCTATTGGTAATTTTTATATTTGTAATGTCCATCTTTTTCTGGGTTTAATGTAAACGTTACTACTGCAAATTTTATAAATTCACTCTTCAAAAAGTCTTTTTTACAACATCTTTATTTACTATGTTTTAAGGCGTAGGTATAGATATATAGAAGAACAAAAATATTTTTGTTACCTACATTCTGTTTGTCAGTAATTTTGAAGAAACTAGATTTCTGAAGGCGGCGTTGAGTAATGTTTTTTCGGAAAAAAAGGGCCTAAGGCAGGGGTGGCCTACCCAAATGATCTTGCGGGCCACTTTGGAAATGCATCATAACTCCGCGGGCCACATGTAAAATTATATATCCTCATATTAGATTTAGACCCACTATAGACATTTTTTGGAGAGAAAAATTGACACATAATGAGTTAATATTTTTGTGTTTACTATTATTCTTACATGGAAACATAGGTAATAGAATAATAATGATACTAAACGCACATTGAAAAGAAATATATAACTCTAAAAATGAAATATTAAAATATATAAATATAAACGAAATAAAAAAAATGAAATAATTTAATTAAAAAATATTTATTTTACTAGTGTGATATTTGTCTCTCCACTCTTTCACTTAGCTTTTGCAAATAAATCTCAATTTGGGTATTTGCACATCGTAATTGATGTTGCAGATTAGCGTCCGTTATGTTTGAGCGTGTTTTGTATTAGGTCAGCTTAATTTTAGAAGAAAAAAAAAAAAACGATTCGCAGTTGTAAGTTGAAGCAAAAGCTCTAGCAACTTCAACTAAGTCTAGTTTGTTCGCTATCAACAATCAACTGTGGGTATTTAGAGATGACCACTGCTTTACTGAGGTCACTTAAAGTGAAACATAGAACCTGTTATTTTATTCTGCGAACTCATAACTGTAAACTCATACATAAAACAGGCAATATCTGTCCTATATTCGTAAGAATATTATTTTTAAAATCAAAGTTAATTTTTTCTCATAGCTTCGGCAGTTAATTTTAGAATATATGGATGCACACATAATGTATTTTTAATACATTGGTTTTACTACTTTGGCCATTATAAAATAAATATATTTTGCACAAGTATGATAAATTTCATTGACCCAAAAAATGTTCAAGGCGGGCTACGGGTTGGCCACCCCTGGCCTAGGGGAAAATGATTTTGGGAATTTCTGTTTCAGATAGTTGTTCATCAATTTGATTAAATTATTCCCTGCACTGCTATATCCAGAATTTTCAATTAAAATGAAAGATTTCCATAACGAAATGATAATGAAATCACCTGAATACATTTTTCTGCTTAGTTTTAGCAAAGTGAAATTAATTTGCAAATGTATATTTGAAGTGTGTAATTATTTCTCAATTGACAGCAAAAGTAAATTATTTTGAAAACATCGCATTTAAAAATTCGGTTAGACAGGCTTCAATTCAAGAACGAATTTAATAATTAAATGAACTGCTCTCTTTAAACGAATCGTATTTTAATGCAGTTGTCGCTTTAAATTTATGTCTCTGCCGTAGGGATAACATCTGTTTGAAAGTTCTATGAATTTTAATGTGATCATAATCTACAATTATTAAAGTGTATTGTATGGTAATAATTGTCCTCTTTAAGTATTATATATTTGGCCTATTAAAAGGTATGCAATTTAAATGTTAAAATAAATAAATAAATATTATTTTGTTGATTAATATGTTTATGCAAAGATTAAAAATCGTTGTTTTCTAACAGAGAACTCTCGACAGTAAATGACAATGTAACAATGAAATTTGGCCCTTATGAAATTACTTTACACTTAATTATATGAACAAAAATTCGAAGACAAATAATATTAATTTCACTAAAAATATAGACTTGATATGCTATCGATTTGCAAAGAAAGCGTGCCTTATATATATGGGCCTGAATGGCCGAGTGTCTCGCGCTCTGGCGCTGGGTGCCCCAGGTTTCGAGTTCGAGTTCCGGCAGTGCCGTTAATATTTGTAGTGGTTCGGAATCCACTTTAAACCATAGGTCCCGTTCTAAAATAATCGTAAAGCATTGTCTTGAGGTTTAGTCAGTCTTCAGCTCTCGTGTTTCCTCGCTAAAGTAAGTTGCATATCACCCTTAGCCATGGACCAATCGCCTGTAACGAGATCTTTTGGACCTGGTGTAGGTTTTCTTGCACCAGAGGGATTAGTAACAACAACATAATATCTATATTTATATAGGAATATATAAAATTTAAAGTATAGTTTCAGAATAAGCTTACCGCTACCATTTTTGCCTCGCTCCCTCTTTTTTCTTCTCAGAGTTCAGCACGCGAGGCATCGTATGACTTTTATTTCTATTGTACCATTAATTGCTGTCTTATAAGAAAATTCTACACGCACGCACGCACACACACACACACACCCTGTTCGGAGGGTGCTGGAAGACTTAGTTCAAAAGAAATGTGGGATAAACAGTCAATTATCATTTTATTACGATTGGAGGTAGTTTAAAGAATTAGGATCCAGCAAGGAACATGAAGTCATGCTATATATAGCACGACAAGATATATGGCAGATTCAGGGATATCCAGGGATATCTGGGATTACATCCACAGTTCTTCACCACAATTTCTAACGAATCTTCCCAAATCCCTGGACCAGAATTTCAAGAAAAGCACTATTATTTGGCGCAGCATGGCCAAATCTGGCCCTTGTGCCATAAAACCCAAACCAATCAACCAACTAACATCAAACCCCTGGAGAAAAGCACAATCTTGCTTGACCAGAGAAAGGGGTTTCTACCCTTGGGATTTGTCATGCCCATTCTCAAAATAGACTAAAGATTTCGATTCGAAGTCACTTATCTAGTTACTAATCCAATTCTTCTAGCCTGAATGCCCAACGTTGCAACATATATATTAAATATTTAAACTTACTGTCATCTTCATTTACACTTCATGAAATGCGAGGCATGTCCGAAGACCACAAAAATTCAGAATTCAGTTTTCATAATGATATAACAATTATAATAATGATGTAACTTAGTATTCATGTGAGTAACGTCCAAAGAAAAGCAACTTTCATCAAGTGATTCTTGAATCTATTATTCGTAATCTACTTTCCCCTACTATCAAAATTGGTATTCTCTCTAAGTGCTCCTGACTGACATGCCACCTTCCGATAGGATTTCCAACTATGCAAATGAAATCCAATCACGGAGGAATTCCAGGGCTGTGTTATGTAGATGGGAGTGTTGAAGACCTTTTTCTAAGTGAAGATGCCTCGCATTCTTCGTGACTTTTGAAATCGATTTTTCCCCTCCAGAAATTCATTTCCATCTACCTTCTGCATTCGGAATATGTTTTCATCTTTAAAGATGAGAGATTTACGCAAGAAATTCGAAATTTTATGCAGATATGACTTAAGAATTCAAAAAATTAAAATACTAATATAAATCGGCTTGCTAAATAACAAGCAGTTATAATATAATTTAATTGACATTAATATAAATAAAATAGTTTTACCTTTATTCAATTCCTACTATTAGTTCACATTCTCCCTATATATATCTTGTTCAAATTTTCAATCGTTAATAAAATACTTTTTATCCACTCAATACTTAAAATACTTTTTATCCACTAAATACGTTCAAATACTTTTTTTTTTGAACTTGAAGTGGATGACACTGGATGTTAAAACATTTTTTTTCAAATTATAATTCATGAATTAAATTTAATTAATTATTAATTTTAGTTTCTTTTAGATTTAAGTTGCATATATCTACCAATAGATGGCGCCAGATGTAAGAGGAAAATTTCAACTTTATTAATAAAGGATTTTCATATAGTGAAAAAAAAAGTTGGTATTAACTTAAAATATATTTTTTTTATTACTTGTTTTTAATGCAACATAGTAGTATATAACTGAAATTTATACAAACTAAAACATATTAAATTTATTACATAATTTTTAGTTACATATCTGTGGACCTCGTGATGCATTTATGTTATACCATGAACAACTGTGGTGAAAGTCTGGTAACTAGGATGATATTAGATAATCATTTAGAGTAAATACCCAGCATTTGCATGTCGTATGAGAGAAAACTAGTAGGATGAGTATTGTGTTGTTGTTGTTTCTTATCCCACTTGGCTGGCCAAGCCCACAAGCCCATACGAGAATGAGTATTGTTACATCATTATGTATAGTAAATCTTTTATGGGTAGTATCCTTTCAACTATTGTGTCGTTGTTTAAGTCTAACAAGTAACAAGGTACCATCTTGGTAAAGCGATGATAGGACTTTAAAATGTTCTCAAGAACATAGAAGAATAAGTATTGCCAATATCAATTTTCATGCAAGCAGAAATAGATTCTGAATATTCCATTCAAGAATTACTCGTTGAATGTTGCTTTTCTTTGGATCTTACTCAAATGAATGTTTTATGCGTCATGATTGTCAATAAATGCCGTGTCGTTGTTTAAGTCTAGCGAGTAACAGGTGATATTAAATTTATAATTAATTTAGGGTTTTTAAAAGGTTATTAAGAGCATGAGATAATAAGTATTTTGGATATAAATTTCCATGCAAGTGAAAGTAAATTACGAATATCTGATTCAAGAATCATTCGATAAAAGTTATTTTTATTTGGACGCTACTCATATGAATATTGTTACATCATTATGTGAACATTGTTTATTTGGTGGTATCCTTTCATGATTTTCAATAAATGCCCTATCCTTATTTAAGTCTAACGAGAATGTACCAACTTAGTAAAACGATGATAAATAGCCCTTGTTATGTTATGATTGTTGATTTAGGGCATTATAAAGGTTCTTAAGAACATGGAAGAATAAATATCGCTAATATTAGTTTTCCTATAAGCAGAGTAGATTATGAATCTTTAATGGAAATGTATTATGGTTTCTGTTTTATGATTTTAATAAGTGCCATGCTTTGCAGTACAATAGCCTCTCGTTACATTGATCAGTTAGATATTAAAATAAAATGTCACACCAACAGGATTTTAAACATTATTTTATGGGTGGTAGTCTTTCATGATTGTGTCATTGCTTAAGTCTAACGAGTATCAAGGTACCATCTTAGTAAGGCGATAGTAATTGATTTAGGGTCTTTCAAAGGTTCTTAAAAACATGGGAGAATAAGTATTGCCAGAATCAATTTTCACGTAAGAAGTAGATTATGAATCTGTAATGAAAATGTATTTTTTATGTAAGAATCTTTAATGAAATGTGGTTTCCATTTTATGATTTTAATAAGTACCATGCTTTGCAGTACAATAGCCTCTCGTTACACTAAATAGTTAGATTCATTAGGTGATCATTCATTATAATGATTCATTCGTGATGATTTATTATGATTCATTCAGTAAAATTTCATTCTGATGATTCATTCATTAATTATAATTCATTCTGATGATTCATTCCTTAGTTATAATTCATTATGAAGATTCATTCCTTAGTTATAATTCATTATGATGATTCATTCATTAGTTATAATTCATTCTGATGATTCATTCCTTAGTTATAATTCATTAGTTATAATTATGATGATTCATTCCTTAGTTATAATTCATTCTGATGATTCATTCCTTAGTTATAATTCATTATGAGGATTCATTCATTAGTTATAATTCATTCTGATGATTCATTCCTTAGTTATAATTCATTCTGATGATTCATTCCTTAGTTATAATTCATTATGATGTTTCATTCATTAGTGATGATTATTATTATAATGATCTCGATTTATGATTATAATGTTTTCGCCTAGCTTGATACTAATTCTTTAAACTACATTCAATGTTGACTACTGAGTACTTATCTCACTTGGCTGTTTAACTAAGTCTTCCAGCAGCCTCCGGAATGCTGTATAGATATATGTAGAATTTTATTAGATGATAGCACCTGATGAATCACCATTAATGAATAATAAAATGTCCCACCAACATGATTTTAAATTTTTTTATGTAGTAATCAGCCTTACTTTTGGTACAGCCCCTACAAGTTCTTTCGCATTTATCCCTAAAATTCCTTCCTGAAGACGATATTGTCCCTCTCTTAGTCTCAGTTCGGCGGCTAATGGCATATATAAATGAAACACAAACCCCCAAGGAAAGATCAGAAAAACATAGTATTTAATGAAAGTAGAAATAAAATTGATGCGAGTTAATGTACAGCATATATGAACAACACTTTATTGTTTATCTAAATTTATGAACTTTGAAACCCTCTATTTTATAACACCTAATTAACACTTTTAAAATTTTAACCGATATTAATATCCAGATAAAGCCATTGGTAATATTTTTCTTTATCTATCAACATGGCTTATGTAACTATTGTATTTAAGTATAAAGAGTTAATAGAATTAGTTATATTTATGTTGATACTCCGACTGACATACAATAGTGGATAAAGATAATTAAAAAGCTTAAAAAATAAGTGTCTATTGAAAGAGATTAGATATTCAAGAATTCATTAGAAGTTCAAAACACAAAGTTTAATAAATATTAGATTTAAAAGTGTTGAGGTACATTAATTATGCCTTTTTTGCATAATTAAGGATGGCAGTAAAACTTTAATCTTATACCTTATGCAATAGATCTGAAATATTTTAATCTTTGGATACAGAAGGCATTATTTCGGCAGCAATCATGGTAATGTAAGAACTTTGACATTCATTAAAGATTTAGAGGTAAGAAGAATTTCAAAAATGAGGAACACTAAGTATTTGCCTGAGGGTCTGGAGTCCACTGGGATTCATAAGTATTCTGAGAACACCGAATTCGATACAGGTGAAAATAGATTATGATTCTCTAATAATCGATTCAGGAAGCGATAAAAGTTAGTGATTATTCGCTGGAGGGTACAGAGATGATATTTAAATATCGATAATATCGTATCTTTATGCAAATGTTACTTTAATGACCCGAATCTTTAAATAATATTTGCGCTTTTCTTTATTTGAGCCTTAAAGTGTATGAAAAGACATCGTTTTGATAATGTACAGTTTTAACGTTTGTAATTGATTTAGAGTTTTTAAAAGTTTAATTGGGATAATTGCCGTAAATTTATTTTAAAAAGTGGAAATTAAGAGGACATTAATTTTAAATGTCTAATACAGGGGTGACCAATACAAATGATCTTTGGAAACGCATCATAACTGCGCGGGCTGCATATAAAATTATTTGTCCCCACATTAGATTTAGACCCATTATCGACATTTTTATAGTGAAAAAATTGAAACATAACGAGTTATTATTATGTTTACTATTATTCTGACATGTAAACATAGATAATATGATAAGGATGATACTAAACGCACAACTGTGCTTATCTGGGGATGGTCATTGCGTCACTGAAGTCATTTAAAGTGAAACATAAGTAGAACCTCATATATAAGACGTTTCAAGATGAGTACGTGAGAGCATCTTATGCACACTTTCGGCTAAACAGACCGGGACCTACAGTTTAAAGTGAATTCCGAACCACTACAAACAATCAAGGCACTGCCGGACTGGAACCCGAAACCTGTGGTTCCGATCGCCAGAGTGCTAGCCACTCGGCCATTCTGGCCCCAGATGAGCGCGTGACATCATGAGTTCGCAGAATATAATTTGAATTATTCTTGGAACTCATAACTGTCAATTCGTAAATAAATCATGCAGTATCTGCCCTATATTTGCAAAAATATTATTTTAAAATCAAAGTTTTTTTTTTTTTGCATAATTTCGACAATTAATTTGAATATTTGATGCACACATGATATTTTCGTATACACATATATGATATTTTCATATACACATATTTTCCGACCCTCGTAATAAATCTCACGGGCCGGATAAATATTCAAGGTGGGCCGCGGGTTGGCCCCTCCTGGTCTAATATGTGATGCGTTAGAACGTTGTCTTCCAGTCTAGAAGAATTGGATTTGTAACCAGATAAGTGACTTCGATCCGAAATCTTTAGTCTATTTTGATAATGGGCATGATAAATCCCAAGGGTAGAAACCCCATGCTCTGGCCAAGCAAGATTGTGTCTTCCTCCAGGGGCTTTGATGTTGGTTGGTTGATTGGTTTGGGCTTTATGGCTCAAGGGCCAGATTTGACCACGCTGCGCCAAACAACAGTGCTTTTCTTAAAATTCTGGTCCAGAGATTTGAGAAGATTCGTTCCAGTTTGTGATGAAGAACCGTGGAAGAAATCGCTTAAGGTGCAACACCCTAGATATTACTGAATCTGCTATATATCTTGTCGTGCTATGTATAGCATGACTTCATGTAAAATTGTTCGGTATTAGACAAAATGAACAGCATTATTATAGTACATGCTGACATTATATTTCACATAAGCGAGACTTGCTTTTAACAGGTTTCATATTGGAGACACAATATCTTCCTTTTTGCACGAATGAAGATATAAGACCAAAGAAATATTGTGTAGTATCTGAATAGTTTTATAATTACAGGGGGTGGATACAGTTTTATAATTTACGGGTCATAGTCTTTTAAGATTCTATTAAATGACATGTCGTTGTTTAACGACACAATGTACATCTTAGTAAGGCGATAATAATGGATTTAGGAGTTTTAAAAGGTTTTTAAGAACTTGACAGAATAAATATTGCTGATATCAATTTTCATTCAAGCGGAAATAGATTATGAATCTTTAATGGAAATAAATTACGGTTGCCGTTTTATGATTTTAATAAGTACCATTCTTTTCAGTACATTAGCCTCTCGTTACACTGATCAGTTAATTTCATTAAATGATGATTCATTATGAGGATTTCTTTATTGATGATTCATTATGAGTATTTATGCAGTGATGATTCATTAATAATTATGATATAGCCTTTATTGAACCTAATTCTTTAAACTACCTTCAATGTTATTAAAATGACTATTGACTATTTATCTCACTTAGCTTTAAAATTTTCTATATAACATGTCCGAAGTTTGCTGAAAGACTTAGCTTTACAACTAAGTCTTTCAGCAAACTTCGGACATGTTATATAGAAAATTTTTAGATGACAGCAACTAATGAATCACCATAAATGAATAATTAAATTAATAATATGTAACACCAACAGGATTTTGAAGTTTTGGTTTTTATTGTAGTAATTGGCCTTATTTTTGGTGCAACTTCCGGAAGATGATATTCTCTTTTTTTTCTCTCGTTAGTTGAGCTTAATGATTATGACATCCATAAAGGAAACATAAGACACCAAGGAAATATCAGAAAAAATACAGTATTTAATGAAAGCATTGCATCAAGTCAATTTTCAACATACTATATATGAATAATTATTTATTGTGTATCTAAATCTATTAACTTTGAAATCCTCTATTTTATGATACCTAATTAACACTTTAAAAAATTTAACTGATAAGAATATCCAGATAAAGCTATTGGTAATATTTTTATTTATCTATCAACATGCTCTATGTAACTACTGCATTTAAGTATAACGAGTTAATAGAACAGTTTTATAATTATACATTTTGATGCTTTATATATACATGTGATAATACTCAGCTCGTATTTTTTTTAATTTTCCTATACGTAATTTCAAATTAAACTCGGTATTACTTTTTATAGTTTCTTACAAAATTTACTGATAATCATTTCATGCATCACTGACAGTGTTTTCGACAGAAATCATCACTAATTTACTTCATATACCGATTTAGCATTCTCTGTTCATTGTTGATTTAGCATTTTCAGTTCATTGCTTATTAAGTATTTTTTGTTGATCGTGGACAATGTTTTTTGTTAATAGCTGAATATGTGCAGTTTGTAAATATCTTAGTTATCATTAATACCCGATCTGCGTTTTTTTGTTAATACCTGATTTGAGTTTTTTTATTAATCGTTGAATTAACGGTTTTTGATCGATCTTTCAGTGTTGGATAAGAATCTGAGATTTTCTCTCCTGACCCGTCCTTAGAGGAATCCTTCAACAAGAAATCATAGCGTGCAAGATTTCGTTCAAAGTGTTTTGCACAAAAGGTGTTGGACATTGCCCATAGTAACTTCATCTCTTAACATGCGGTTGCAGTGAAGCTCTATCAGTTGTGCGAGCTAAATCAATCATCAAGAAAACTCGTTGTCTAGTTTATTTCGTTAGTACAAGGTAGGAAGGACAATGATGCGTAGTAAATCATAGCATCGAGTGCCTGTTTTGTTGCAAGTTCTTAGACTGTTGACACAATGCTTCTCAAAGAACCAATCTTGAACGCTGTAGTATATCCGACGTTTTCAGGTTGTAATGATACTTTAGCTCTCCTTGAAGGTAGCTAATAGTCCAAATGCAATTGCGAGAATTAATTCTCTAATCTAGTGAGAAATGCAATTCAATGAAAAGACACATCACCCGAAGGCTTCACGTTTTCGTCTATTCTCTGGATGCAGTTACTATAATTTATTCTTATCTCTTACGGATTCGGATTGTTCTCCAAATTGTAACTATAAATATGGCGTCTAATTGTAACTGTAAATCTGCGTGGAAAACAGCTTAAACGGAAACTGTTGTTAACTGCTAAACTGCTTAACAACTCTTGTTTCAAACCTCTACAGCAATACAATTGCTGAGAGTGGTCCTTTAACACATTTTACCTTTTCATCGACAGAATTTTCTAGTAGAACGACTATCCTAGTCTCCGGTAGGATAATAATATAGTATATCTTGACCACTACTGAAACAGTTCGAAGACGAAGGTCATTAGTAGGTATGAGTAACCTGTATGTGACTCAATTAACATCATATGACTTCACATAAAAATTTATATCATATCTTGACTTGGTAATTTATATAGTATATCTTGATCACTATTAAAAACAGTTCGAAGACGAAGGTCATTAGTAGGTATGAGTAACCTGTATGTGACTCTGATAATCAGTGAATGCCTGATTAACATCATATGACTTCACATAAAAATTTACAAATGTAATATAAATTTGCATGTGATATGAATGAAAAGTTTACATATGACTTCCACTTTTCATTCAACATAACATCATGCATCGCTATCATTTTTTTGTGCAGCATTATCATTTGAAAATGTGCATACGGTTGTCATTAATAATTTTGTATCCAAATTTGGCATTAAGTGAATGATGTGCAAATGTCACATCCATTCCATAAGCATGCTCTACCATCAAGATTTTGATTAAAAGTTTTTTTGTGTCTTACAACTTCCATACCATGATATATATATTATATAAATCTCTCTCATATATTTTACATGTACAACCCTTACAATAGACACCTAATCAAATACTCATCATCATCATGATTGGCGCAGCAGTTCCATGATCGGTAAAAGTCATCTGCCTACTGTGAAATTTCGAGACAGGAGATGTTTTCTTTTTACGGGGCTCCTCTGCTCTACAGTCATATTAGATCTAGGCCTACGGTTTAAAGTGGATTCCGACCCCCTGCAAACATGCATGGCACTCCAGGACTCTAACCCGAAACCTGTGGCTCCGATGGCCAGAGCGTTAATTGCTCGGGTATCAGCTCCCTAATCAAAGACTAACATTAAAAATTTAACTAATTTAAAATTTAATTAAAGTTTTTGTTTGAAATTAATAAAAATTTCTTTCAGTCTCGACGTTATTTACTGCAGAAAGAAATCAAACAGATAATGTTATTATTTTTATGAATCTGTTATGAGTAATGTTTTTTAAGTAATTTGGCATAATGAATCTCGAACTACGTTTTATTGGATCATTTAAATTAGGCTATTCTCATCAAAATCGTGATTATACTTTTTGAAATCTTCTAAGAGCTTTTTATTTTTAAAGATGAAGAAATATGAAATGGTTAAAATTTGCTGTAAGGGGATTTACATATTGAGTTTTGTGTGACAAAATTTGACTCTGTCTGCAATTTATAAGAAATTATTACCATTACAATATGAAAAAATATATATAATGGTGAATTATGGTAATTTAATAAATTGATTTTGATTTCCTGTTTGAGAATACGATTTAAATGAAGTATAAAATAAATGCAAATACTCACTTCTTTTGGGTTCTTCCTATTTATTATATTAATATAAATATAAAATTGTTTTTGATTGCTGCATTTCAGAAGATGTTGTACTATTATTCATTATACAGTTAAAAGTGCAATAGAATTTATACTAAATAATAATATATTCAAATATATTCCTTGTATTACATGTTTAAAATACGAATAAAGAATATATACGAATAAAATATGCTTATGATTATAGAAAATTAAAATTATATATTTCTCTTATAAATATGTTTTCAATTTTTATATACTTTATTTTTTAATGGCACCGACACCTGGCTCAGTCGTAACGTGAGCCGCTTTTATTATTATTAGGGCTGAGGTTCAATCCTCTGGCGAGCTTTGTTGTAGATATTGTTTCAAAAATGAGGTGATGGCTTTTATGGTGTTCAGCATCTTGCCTCGTTCGTTAGACTAGTTGGTGGGAGTTTTCCGGGTTTTCTCCCATCCGATATGTACAAATTTGTGTTGTCCTCCCTAAATGTCCTCCCTGAAGCCACTACCCTCCTTCTTCAGTGACACGTAGCCAAGTCAGACTTCTACCTACGGGTGCTCCATCACAACAGAAGCTGCCCCTATTCCAGCCTTTTATTAGAACACATGGGTTTTTTGCACTTTATCTAGGTTTTGTCTGTAAAGTTGGAAAAGAAAAAAATCATCTATATTCTTATATCCCTAATCAAACACTAACGTTAAGAATTTAACTCATTTTTAAATTTAATTTAAGTATATATTTGGAATTGATAAAATATATTTCAGTCTCGAAGTTTTAGAAACCGCAATTTCTATCAATTAAATTTAATCCAGTTTAATAACCAATGAAAGATTATTTATAATGTACTTTAAATGAATTTCTTATTAATCCTATTTTGTTCAAATTGCTGATTAACGAGAAATATTATTGATAACTTTAACTAATTTATGAAAAAAAGTCGAATAAAACGTTGCACATCGCATAAATGATCCCCAGTGCAATCAAGAACCTATAGCTGAAATTTGATTTTAACATAAAGAAAAGTAATTCCTCAAAGGAAAAGATAACTTCTTTAATTTGAAACGTCGAAAAGAATATTTAAAACTTGTACAATTCAAAAAAAAAACACGATTTAATAGGATTACACCCGTTTATCGAGTTTGTAAATGAGGAATTAGCAATTGCGTATTAGAATATCGACGTTATTTAATGAAGAAAGAAATCAAATAGATAATGTTATTTTTATAAATCTTTTATGAGTAATGTTTTTTAAGTAATTCAGCATAATGAATCTCGAACTATGTTTTATTGGATGATTTAAATTAGGCTGTACTTATCAAAATCATGACTGTAACTTTTTAAATCTTCTACAGAATTTCTATTTTAATGATAAAAGAATATGGAATAGTTAAAATTTGCTGTAATGAGCTTTACATAATGAGTTTTGTGAACAAAATGTGATATACAAGAAACGATTGCCGTAACTATATGAGAAAAAACTTATACGTTGAGTTATGGTAATTTACTAAATTGATTATGATTTCTTATTTGAAAATATAAAATTGTCTTTGATTGCAGCATTTCAGTAGATGTTGTACTATTATTCAATTTATAGTTAAAAGTGCAATAGAATTTATACTAAATAATATTATATTCAGTGTATTATATGTTTAAAATATACTTATGATTATAGAATATAGAATAGAATATGATTGTAGATAATAAGTATAATATACTAATGATTATAGAATAAGTTATACATTTCTTATACAAATATATTTCATATGTTTATATACTCTATATATTTATTTATTTAATGCGTCCAACTCCTGGTTCAGTGGCAACGTGAGCCGATAGTGAGCAATTAGGGCTGAGATACAATCCGCTGGCGGCTTTGCTGTATAGATTGTTTAAAAAACTAGGAGGCTCGATGACGTTTGTTATCTATACGTTTGTGCTGTTCAGCATCTTGCCTCATTCGTCGGATCGGACTATCTGGTGGGATTTTTCCGGTTTTCTCCTATACGATACGTAAATGCTGGGTAGCACCCCCTAAAAGCCCTCCCGGAATGTACCACCCTCCTTCTTCAGCATCAATGAGCCAAGTCAGACTTCTACCTACGGGTGCTCCATCACAACAGAAGCTGCCCCCTCCTTTCCTTCCTTCCATGAGACCACGCGGGTTCTTGGACTTGGTCTAGATGTTTCTGTCTACCAAGTGGGATAAGAAAAGAAAACCCATGTATATTCCATAGTATCAAATACTAACGTTAAGAATTTAAGTTATTTTTAAATTTAATTTAAAATTTTTATCTGGAATTGATAAGATTTCTTTGAGACTCGAATTTTTAGAAACAGAAATTTCTATCAATTGAATTTAATCCTGTTTAATAACCATTCAATGTTGATTTATAATGTTCTTTAAATGAAAGATGAAATTTCTTATTGATCATAGTTCGCTTAAATTGCGTATTAAAAAGTTATGTTATTGATAATTTTAACTGATTTAAGAAAAAAAAATTGAATAAAACGTTGCAAAGCACATAAATAATCCCTTGTGCAATCAAGAACCAATAGCTGAAATTTGATTTTATTATTAGAAGAAGAATAATTCCTGAAAGGAAAGATAAATAACTGCTTTAATTTGAAATGCCGGAACGATGATTTAAAACTTGTGCAATTCAACAAAAAAATATGATTTAATAATAAATAGGATAACAAAAAATAGGATTGCACCAGTTTATCGAGTTTGTAAATGAGAAACTAGCAATTGAGTATTAGAATGTCGAAGTTATTTATTGCAAAAAGAAATCAAATAGATAATGTTATTATTTTTATAAATCTTTTATGAATACTGTTTTTTAAGTAATTCAGCATAATGAATCTCGATATATGTTTTATTGGATGATTTAAATTAGGCTGTACTTATCAACATCGTGACTGTAACTTTTTAAATGTCCATATTAAAAAAGAAATATTTAATGGCTGAAATTTGCTGTAACGAGCTTTGCATAATGGGTTCTGTGTGACAAAATGGGGCGCAGTCTGCAATTTACAAACAAAAGAAAAATAACGATTGCAATAACAATATGAATTATATATTTATAAGTTGAGTTATGGTAATTTATTAAATTGATTTTGACTCCCTGTTTGAAATTACGATTTAACTGAAGTATAGAATAAATGAGAAGAGATAAAATATTCATTTCTGATGGGTTCTTCATATTTATTATATTAACATAAATATACAATAGTCTTTGATTGCTGCATTTCAGACGATGTTGTACTATTATTTAGTTTATAGTAAAAGAGCAACAGAATTTGTACTAGATAATAATGTAATCGTTGCATTATACGTTTAAAATACGAATAAAATATGATTATAGAAAATTGATACATCTTTTACAAATATATTTCATATATTTATATACTTTTTTTTAATGTGCCCCACTCGTGGCTCAGTAGTAATGTGTGCCAAATCGAATTTATAAAAATAGTCAAAAATTCAATGCCTAATTGAATAACGATTTTAATGGACAATTAAGAATGTTCAAAATTAACTCATAAAATATTTCAAAATAAGAAAATAGGTTAAAATAAATTTGCACATTTATTAATTGTTTATACGTTACATTAGTTTGCTCATAAATGAAAATCACTGAAATTTAACCATTGAGTTTTATAAATGTATTCATTTAGTATGGTTGATCCCCTTAAAACCCATAAAAAATAATTATAAAGATTCATGAACCCATGTTTAGAACCGTATATGCATTGCAAAAGGAATATATTATCTTTTTAAAACATTTTATTCAGAATATCTTTTAAGTAGAAGTCTAACTTGGCTCCATGTCGCTGAACAAGGAGGGCAGTGCCTTCTGGAAGGACTAACCCGCATTTGAATATCGTATATGAGAAAACCCGGAAAACTCTCGCCAGGTAGTCTGACTAACGAGGTAAGTTGCTGAAGATCGCAAAGGCATCTAGTCTCCTCGGTGTTTGAAATAGTATCTGCAACAAAAGGGGGGCTGATGGCCGAGTGGCTACCGCTCTAGCGTTTGGTGCTGCAGGTTTCGGGTTTGAGTCCCGGTGGTACCATGGATATTTGTAGTGGTTCAGAATCCACTTTAAACCATAGGTCCCGGTCTAATATGGCTGAAGAGCGTTGGACGTAGTGCTGACAACCCTACCCCGTAAAAAGAAAAACCTCTCTTTTCTCGAAATCTGGCAGCAGGCAGACGGCCTTGGCCCAACATGGGGCTGTTGCGTCACTGATGAGGATCTACAAAAAAGACACCAGTGGATTGAACCTTCGCTCTAATTCTCACGCATGTTGCCACTAAGCCACCAGTAGGTAATAAGTGTTTTTACGTTGCATTAGTTTGCTCATAAATAAAATTCTCTGAGATTTTACCACCCATTTTTGTAAATGAATTCATTTACTATGGTTGACCCATTTTAAACCAATCAACAATTCAGTTTGAGGTTTCATGGATCGCTGTTTAGAACCGTATATGTATTGTAAAAAGGAATATATTATCTTTCTAAAACGTTTTATTCTTTATGAAGAAATAAACATGAAACTAACGCACGTGAATAACCCATTTTAACATGAAAAGGAACACTTAAGCATGACTTTTTTTTCTGCTCTACGTGATAGCGGAGGACGAAGTGGATGAACGATACGCTTAAGGGAGTGATCGATTTCAGAACAAAAACAGGAAGAAGGATAAGTGTGAAAGGCTTGAAGTATGCGTTAAATGCAAAAAAAGTCCTATTGAATACCAAAGTTTTAGGGGACTTCGGGTGTAAAACTACGAAATTGGAAATATGTGCAACCATAAAGGAAATAGGAAATTGATTTTACAAAAATTGGTGAAAAAATTGCGAATATGCTTAGAAACAAAAAGGGGCATAGTTTCCAAAACAATATTTGAGCCTGAACAAAATAATGTAAATGGGAAGGATAGAAAAATATTTCTTTCTTTACTTTCAATGCAATTAAAGAAATTAAAGCCCGACTCGTGGCTCAGTGGCAACGCGCGCCGCTGGTGAGCATTAGGGCTGAGGTTCAATCCACTGGCTGTTATGTTGTAGATACTGTTTAAAAATGATGTTCTGATGTTCAGCAACTTGCCTCGTGAGTCAAACTACTTGGTGGGAGTTTGTCCGGGGTTACTCCCATACATAAGCAAATTACCCTCTAAAAATTCTTACGGAATCTATTGCCCTCTTTCTTGAGCGAAGCGTAGATAAGTGAGACTTCTACCTAGTGGTGCTCCATCACAACACAAGTTGCCCCTCTTTCTATTAGAATACACGGATTCTTGGACTTCATCTATATGTTGTTGTCTATCAAGTGGGGTAAAAAAAACCATATCTATATTCCATAGCATAGATAATCAAATACTAACGTGAAGAATTTAACTCCTTTTTAAATTTAATTAAAATTTTTATTTGTAATTGATAAAATATATTACAGACTCGAATTTTTAGAAACAGAAATTTCTATCAATTAAATTTAATCCAGTTTAATAACCAATGAATGTTGATTTATAATATTCTTTAAATGAAAGTCGAAATTTCTTATTAATCCTATTTTGCTTAAATTGCGGATTAAAAAGTAATATTATTGATAACTGTAACTGATTTAAGGAAAAAAAAACCCGAATAAAACGGTACAAAGCACATAAATAATCCCTAGTGCAATCAAAAACCAATAGCTGAAATTTAATTTTATTAAAAAGAAGAGTAATTCCGTAAAGGAAAGATAAATAACTTCTTTAATTTGAAATGACGAAACAAAGATTTAAAACTTGTGCAATTCAAAAAAAAAAAAAAAAAAAAGATTTAATAGGATTACACCAGTTTATCGAGTTTGTAAATGAAGAACTAGCAATTGAGAATTAGAATGTCGGCGTGATTTATTACAGAAAGAAATGAAATAGGTAATGTTATTATTTTTATGAATCTTTTATGAGTAATGTTTTTTAAGTAATTCGGCATAATGAATCTCAATATATGTTTTATTGGATGATTTAAATTAAGCTGTACTTATCAAAATCATGACTGTAGCTTTTTAAATGTCCATATTAAAAAAGAAATATGGAATGGCTGAAATTTGCTCTAATGAGCTTTGCATAATGGCTTCTGTGTGACAAAATATGATGCAATTTACAAAAAAAAAAAAAGCGATTGCCATAACAATATGAATTATATATTTATAAGTTGAGTTATGGTAATTTATTAAATTGATTTTGATTCCCTATTTGAAATTACGATTTTACTGAAGTATAGAATAAATGAAAAGAGATAAAATAATCATTTCTGATGGGTTCTTCATATTTATTCTATTAACATAAATATACAATAGTCTTTGATTGCTGCATTTCAGACGATGTTTTACTATTATTTAGTTTATAGTAAAAGAGCAACAGAATTTGTACTAGATAATAATGTAATCGTTGCATTATACGTTTAAAATATGATTATAGAAAATGGATACATCTTTTACAAATATATTTCATATTTTTATATACTATTTTTTAATGTATAACCAACTCATGGCTCAATAGCAACGTGCGCCAAATCGAATTTATAAAAATAGTCAAAAATTCAATGCCTAATTGAATAACGATTTTAATGGACAATTAAGAATGTTCAAAATTAACTTATAAAATATTTTAAAATAAGAAAATAGGTTAAAATAAATTTGCACATTTATTTATTGTTTATACATTAATAAATGTGCAAATAATGCACATTAATAAATGAGCTTGCTCATAAATGAAAATCACTGAGATTTATCCATTGATTTTTATAAATGAATTCATTTACTATGGTTGATCCACTTAAAACCAATAAAAAAAATTATAAAGATTCCCCATGTTTAGAACCGTATATTTATTTTAAAAGGGAATATATTATCTTTCTAAAACGTTCTATTCTTTTCAAAGAAATAAACGTGAAATTAACGCACCTGAACAACCGATTTAAACACGGAAAGGAACACTTAAGCATGATTTTTTTCTGCTCTACGCGATAGCGGACGACGAAATGGATGAACGACATGCTTAAGGGAGTGATCGATTTCAGTACAAAAACAGAAAGAAGGCTAAGTATGAAATGCTTGAAGTATGCGTGAAATTCAAAATAAATTCCTTTTGAATACCAAAGTTTTAAGGGACTTCGAATGGAAAACTACGAAATTGGAAATATGCGCAACCGTAAAGAAAATAGGAAATTGATCTTACAAAAATTGGTGAAAAGAGGCCTAGCATGAGCAAAAACAAAAAAGGGGAAAGTTTCTAAATATTATTATTGGAGTCATAGCAAAATAATGTAAAAAATAAAAAAAAGGATGAAATAAAATTTCTTTATTTACTTTCAATGTAATTAAAAAAAATTGAAGCCCGACTCGTGGCTCAGTGGCAACGTGCACCGCTGTTGAGCATTAAGGCTGAGGTTAAATCCGCTGGTCTCTTTGTAGTAGACACTGTTTCAAAAGACGAGGAGATTCAATGGCGTTTAGAATGTTCAGCATTTTTTCTCGTTAATTGGACTAACCCGTAGGAGTTTTCTGGGGTTTCCCCCCATACAATACGAAAAGGAGGGTTTGCTCCCCTTAAAAGTCCTCTCGTAAAGCACTGTCCTCTTTATTCAATGACACGGAATGAAAATGTGGCAACGCGTACCACTGGTAAGCATTAGGGTGGAGATTCAATCAGCTGGCGGCTTAGTTGTAGACACTGTTTCAAAAATCGATGAGACTCGATGGTGTTTGGGATGCTCAGCATCTTGCCTCGTCAGTCGGACTACGTGGAAGCAAATGCGGGGGAGTTCCCCCATAAAAGTCGCCTTGGAAGGCTCCCATACATATGCAAATTTCCCCCTTAAAGTCCTAACGGAATCCATTGCCCTCCTTCTTCAGCGACACGGAGCTAAATCAGACTTTTACCTACGGGTACTCCATCACAACAGAAGCTGTCCTCTCCATCTATCCATGAGACCACACAGTTTCATGGACTTGGTCCAAAATGTTGTTATCAACCTGATCAAGTGGGATAAGAAAGAAAATAATGGAAAATTATGAAATTGTAATAATGCATCAATTTCTTGAATATAAATTATTTAATATTAAGTCTAAAAAGGATCTTATTTACTTAGGGTCAGTGTAAAATAACGCAAAAGATTGTGCTCATACGATCTGCTAAGGAGCTCAACTAGCGATTTATCAATAATTTCTTTTTATGTTATAAAGTGGTTAAGGGGTCAAAGTATCTTCGAAATACTGGAAATAGGGAATAAGCATGCTACCTCCTACTCACAAGCAGAGGCGCTCTCTGTGGCGTTCAGGAGAAATGGTCAGTTGGTTATCTGTCTTTAAATGTGTGATATATTGTATGCCACCAATTGCATGTTTATGGTGTTTGTGCGTGTATGAATACATAAAGCTGTGTCTCAAATCTCAACCCAATCAAACCCAGTTACAATCCAGTTGCACAAAGTACACATTACATGGTCAAAATGGTAATTTGTGGGGGAGAAGGTGTTCAAATTCCCCAGGAGGCATTCTTGGGATATCTGATAAAAAATGCGGTGGTAAAATGTAGATTGAGTGTAGCAAGCCGCTTGTACTAGGCAACGCGGAATCTGTTTCATATCTGCCATTCTAGTGTTAAATGGTATGGTAGATGTCGGTATTAAAAATTGTAATAACGCCAAAGAAATTTTTATTTAGATTAATGGCCATGTACCGACTTATGACTTTTCAACTCTAGTAGTAGATCCTATTCTATTTACGAAATGCATTTTATGTCAGATTGTAATCAAGGAGACGCTGTGCCTTCAAATGTTAAATGAAGATCATTCGGATGATAGAAAAAACGTAGTATTAAAAATATTACATTGAAAGGGAGGAGGCTGCGATTTCCCAAATGGTAACTTTGTGGATGATCGCTGAAAAGTGTGGTGGCTAAATATAAGTGCAGTTCAGCGAAGCCACTTATACTAACGCCGAATGATTTACACATCTGTCATTCTAGATTGGTTTGGTTTGTCAACCTACTGTCAATTTTTTGCACACATTAGGCTAATTAGAACGCGACCTAGAGTTTAATGTGAATTGTGATTCGCTCAACTGCTCACAAGTATTTATACCAGCGCCCAGTTTTGAACCTGACGCCTGTGGTAATAAAGGCCAGCGGCCATTTGGCCATAAGGCCGATGTAATTCTAGAAACAAGAAAACCCAAATAAAACCGCCCAGTACTCGAAAGTAATCAAAACTTATTGTTTATTTTAATTTTTTATACAAAATCAATAATTTTTCGGTATTTAAAATTTTTAAACTAGTTTGTTTTCCAAATAATTTTGAAACTATTTCAAATAAATCCAACTACTCGAAATATTTAATCAAAAATCCATATTTAAGAAGCAGAAAAAAATTATTTGAACAAACACCACCTCCAATTTTAGCCAAAGAAGATAGATTTGTTTTGTAGGTGTGAACATTAATTATGTCTTTCATCAAGCTTTTAAGCGAAACCAGACATATTGGCAAAAGTATTTGTCGCCAATCCTTGTAGACATTCTATGTATCTGTTGACACAGCCAGAAAGGGTGCTGCCATCCATCACTTACGCAGAAAGGGTAAAGAAATATTCCAATATTAATCTGCCCCTTATGTCATCTGCATACTTTATTTCCGTGATAAAACAAGATTGCGATTCAAAGAGTCTTGTCAAATTGTGATAGAAGCATGACACCAAAAGTATCAACAAATCTGTCTAGACAGAAATGACACAGTGATTCACATTACGTTTAATAAAATGATAAATATGTCAGTTTTGCATATAAAATTAGTTACTTATGATGAAATTTATTACTATAATCTATAGAAAATTTTTTATTCATAATAATAAAATTGATTATTTTAATAATTGAAATTTCATGTTTGGAATATAAACATACTATATAAAAAATACTAATGATTAAAAAGTTTTAATTTTTTTTTTGATAACTAGTTTTATAATACCTTTATATATATTAGACAGAATTGATACAGTGATTCACATTGCGTTTAAAGAAATGGTAAATACAAGATTTTTTTTTCATATAAGATGCATATAAAATTATTTACTTATGATGAAATTTAATAATATATTATTTAGAAAATTATTTAATCATAATTACAAAACTGGATTATTTTAGTATTTGAAATTTTATGTTTTGGATACAAATAGATATAAAGAATGATAGTGACTTAAATATTTTTAAACAAATCTTGAGAGCTGGTTATATAATATATTTATACATAAATATGCCCGACTCGTGGCTCAGTAGCAACGTGCACAGCTTGTGCGCATTTAGGCTGAGGTTCAATCCGCTGGCGGCATTGTTGTAGACATTGTTCTAGTCAGACTACTACTACTACTACTACCACCCTACACCACACCAAACCACAGCTGAGTTGCCCCTTTACAGTTTGGGAATGATGTGGGGGGGGAGGGAGGGAAGAAGTCTGTTTGAGTTCTGTAACGCTCTACTGTCATATAAGACTGGAACCTACTACTTAAAGTGGATTTCAAAACACTACAAACATCCAAGGTACCGCCGGGACTTGAACCAAAATCTGTGGTACCGAGCGGCAGAGCGCTAGTCACTCAGCCATCAGGCCACAGTTACTCAGGCTACATGTAGGAGAGAGTTTAGGAAATGCTTCCATTCAATACGCAAATGCAGGGTAATTCCCCTTAAAATGAAGGGTAATTCCCCGAAGACGATGCCCTCCTTCTCCAGCGACTCGGAGCCAAATCAGACTTCTACCTACGGGTACTCCCTCATAGCAGAAGTTACCCCTTTTCTTCCACCCATGAGTAAATTACTCATGGGGTGTCCATCCTGGAAATCCATGAAAACCATTTCAAATTTATCCAACTCACTCGATGCAGTACTCTGACATCTAATCAAAAATCCATATTTAAGAATAAGAAAAAAAAATTATTTGAACAACATCTCAACCAATTTTCGCCAAAGGAAACAGATTAGTTTTGTAGGTGTGGGCATTAATTATGTCTTTGATCAAGCTTTTAAGCGAAACCAGACATATTGGCAGAAATATTTGTCACCTTGTAGACATTCTATGTATGTGTTGACACATTCAGAAAGTGTGCTGCCATCCATCACTTGCGTAGAAAGGGTAAAGAAATATTCCAATATTAATCTGCACCTTAGGTCAGCTGCATACTTTATTTCCGTGACAAAACAAAATTGCGACTCAAAGAGTCTTCTCAAACTGCGATAGAAGCATGACACCAATGGTATCAACAGATCTGTCTACACAGAAATAGTGATTCACATTACGTTTAAAGAAATGATAAATATGTTAGTTTTGCATATAAAATTATTTACTTATGATGAAATTTATTATTATAATATTTAGAAAATCTCTGGCTCTCGGTACCACGGGTTTCGGGTTCGAGTCCCGGCAGTGCCATGGATGTTTGTAGTGGTTCGGAATCCACTTTAAACCGTAGGTCCTGGTCGTAATAGGATCGTAGAGCGTTGCGGGGTCATTGTTACTCCGCGTCCGTATCTTCAAGTTACACGCGCCCCCTGGGTAATGCAAAGTGAGTAACGTCTGTGCAGCGCTTGCCTTCAGGCATCCAAGACTAAGCTGTCTAAGTATTTGCCAGCTGCATTGGAACAAAAAATATTTAGAAAATTATTTAATCAGAATTATAAAACTGGATTATTTTAATAATTGAAAACTGATGTTTAGAATATAAACATGTATGAAGAAAATGATTTAAAAGTTTTTAAACAAATCTTGAGAACTGGTTATATAGTATATTTATATATAAATATGTCCGACTCGTGGCTCAGTAGCAAAGTGCACCGCTGGTGAGCATTTAGGCGAGGTTCAATCCGCAGGCGGCATTGTTGTAGACACTATTTGAAAAAAAGAGGACACTCAATGGCTTTCGCGATGTTCAGCATCTTGCCTGTTTAGTCAGACTACAACACTACACCACACCACACCTCACCATACCACACCACACCACAAAACTGTGCCTAGAGATGAGTAGCCCGTTTATAGTTTGGGAATGATGTGGATGAGAAGTCTTATCGGGTCCTGTGACGCTCTACTGTCATATGAGACTAGAACCTACTGCTGAAAGTGGATTCCGATCCACTACAAACATCCATGGCACCGCCGTGGCTCGACCCCGAAAGCTAGTATCGAGCTCCACAGGTATCAGCCATCAAGCCCTAGTTAGTCTGACTAATGGAGGAGAGTTTTTCCGCCATTCTCCTATACAATACAGAAATGCAGAGTAATTCCCCTTAAAAGTCCTCCCGATCAAACGATATGACCCGATGTTGCCCGGTTACAAAAAATAAAATATATTTAATTTTGGTAAATTTTATTAATAAAAACAATTTTTTCAAAATTAAATTTAAATAACTTGCTTAAAATAACTTAAATGAACTGAATAAATCAGTTTATTCTTATGTGAGAATTTCCCCCCCAAATTTTTTTCCCTGGTGTTTTTTTGAAAAATACATTGGAAACAAATTCTGTAAATATTCTACTAAATTTTTTTTACTGTTTAATTTGTGTCGCCAGTCAGTTTTTAAGGTTTCTGCCATCTGATGGCAATAAAACTAAGATATTTGATTCAACTTTTTCACAATTTAAAAGTTTTAAACTAGTTTATGTCTTTAAAATAATTTTGAAATTGTTTTTTATAGATCCAAATCACTCGAAACAGTTCTCGGACATGGGGCCTGAATGGGCGAGTGGCTAGCACTCTGACGCTCGGTACCCTAGGTTCGGGTTCGAGTCCAGGCAGTGCCATGGATATTTGTAGGGGTTCGGAATCCACTCTAAATCGTAGGTCCCGGTCTAACATGTTCGTAGTGCATTACGGAGGCATTGTTACTCCGCGTCCGTAGCGTATCTTCAGGCTACACGCACCTCTTGGTTAGTGCTAAGTGAGTAATGTCGGTGCAGCACTTGCCTTAAGGCATCCAAGACAATTGTCTAAATGTTTACCAGCTGCATTAAAAAAAAGTGTTTTGGGACATTTCATCAAAAATGCAAATTTAAGAAGAAGAAAAAAGTTATTTGATCAAACATCACTTCTAATTTTAGCCAAAGAAGATAGATTTGTTTTGTAGGTGAGGGCATTAATTTTGTCTTTCATCAAGCCTTTAAGAGAAACCAGACATATTGGCAAAAATATTTGTCACCTTGCAGACATTCTATGTATTTGTTGACACATTCAGAAAGGGTGCTGCCATCCATCACTTACGTAGAAAAGGTAAAGACACATTCCAATATTAATCTGCCCCTTATTCAGATGAATACTTTATTTCCGTAATAAAACAAGATTTCGACTCAAATAGTCTTGTCAAACTGCGATAGAAGCATGACACCCATATTATCAACACATCTGTCTAGACAGAAATAGTGATTCACATTACGTTTAAAACATATGCATTTTCACTATTTTCGTACATGAATAATTTAGCTATTATAAGTTTAAATAAAAATCACACTTTCACAAAAATTAAATATATATATATATATTGAATGGGCTTGAATGACCGAGTGACTAGCGCTCGGTACCACAGGTTTCGGGTTCGAGTACCGGCAGTGCCATGAATGTTTGTAGTGGTTCGGAATCCACTTTAAACTGTAGGTCCCGGTCTAATAGAATCGTAGAGCGTTGCGGTGGCATTGTTACTCCGCGTCCGTGACTTATCTTCAAGTTACACGCGCCCCCTGGGTAATGCAAAGTGAGTAATGCCTGTGCAGCGCTTACCTTAAGGCATCCAAGACCAAGCTGTCTAAGTGTTTGCCAGCTGCATTAGAAAGAAAATATATATATATATATTTTGAATACTTTCTTAAGCAAATATAGCAATGGCTGCCAATTAAAAATGATTACAGGTCAAAAAAATTAATATGATCGAATTAAAAAGTTTATCAAGATAATATATAAAATAAAATAGATTAAAATATATTATAATAAAATATATTAAAAGAACAAAAAATAATAAAATATTTGTTTCATTCATTTTAGGGTCTTTTTGTTTCCATTTTATACTGCTTCATGAATGCAGATGTAAGTATAATTTCTTTCCAACAAACTTTTGTAACTCTTTCAATTATAATAAATTAAAATTTTTGTAAACAGTAAAGATGAATGACGATTCTTTACGTTTTTATCAAACACAAATGTCAAACTTTCAAGGACATTCTCACTTCTTTAAAGTATTTGAAATTCCCAGTTATACTTGCATATGCAAATTGAGTAAATTAGAGAAATGTCAATGGATATTTTTTTTCCTTACAAAATATTATTTGGAACGTAAACAGAAATGGAATAAAAGCTTAGCTTATAGATTTCATGTAGAAAAACAAAAGGATTTTTAAAACAATGCCAAAAGTTTGATGAATGTTTTCGAGTTATTCCCAAAAAAAGTGAAAAAGAAAAGAGTTTATTCTTTTATTCTAGAAAGATAAATATGACGAAGATAAATATAACCAGTATTTTCTGTCAAAAGAAAGAATTTTAAAGTTATTCATTGTGCTTATTCTAACCAAGTATATTTTAAAACATATTTTGTTTATAATTCAGGAACAACTTTAAGTATAAAAAATTTATATAATTCTTTTAAATTCAGTTTTCAGAAATTTTGAGAAACTGGATTCAATTTAAATTATTTTCTTAAAACATTTTCTTGCTAAAATGAAATGCATATTTTGATTAGGCTTAAAAAGCTTTCACGTCCAATTTTTTATTCATTTAATTTGGAGCGTTCGTAATTACAAAGACAAGAATGTTCTTTTAAAGAAATTTACTATTCTTATCTAAAAATAATTTTTTTAAAGTTTTGTTTCAATGATAATTAAAAAATACATAACATTTTGCTACTCAAATTCTATTCTCTTTTTAATAATATGTATGGCAGATATTTATTTTTATTCCAGCTTTTAAAATTTAATTTTAAATGTTAATATTAAGACTGTGAATCCTTTTCTAAGCTTATTAGAATTGCATCGAGAAAAGGTTATTTTTGATACATTTTATAAATTAAAAATAACCAATATGAAAAAAAAATACAAGAATTCCTGTATCCAGTTTTTATATTGCATTATAAGCAAATATATTTTTATAAAGACGAAAGAATTGTGTGAAGTTAAACATGAATTAGGAACATAATTTTTTGTTTCTTTCCTATTTTGGTAATATTTACATTAGGTTTATAATAATTACAATAAGAAAAACATTTTTCTGCTTTGGAAGCAAATATTTTTTGCAAACGGCCCACTTTTGCATATGAAGTTATTAATCTCAAAAATAAATATTTTAAAATTATTCATGTATTATATCAGATTGTAATAAAAGTTCTGTGTGTAAAAGTTATGTGTGTATTTTTTGAAAGACCATATAAGACATGTTAACATCTAAACATCTATAAATCAGTTGATCTGTACAATGATGTTAAGTACCGAAAACAATAGTTTAGCTGCTTCATACTTTATCCAAGGGCCTATACCACCATATCATCACGATCTTGCTCCATCTGATTGCTATCCTTGTAAAAGCTTGCTGTAGCAATTTTCCCACTGGAAGAGCTGTAGCATTTCGTTTCCAGGAGAGAGGAATGTACATTCTTTAACGAGTACATACTAACAACCTATCACTCAAATTTGATAGCAGATATTCAGTGGCATGGAAAATGAGACCTCATTAAATTATCGATTATCTGCGCAATCTTCACTGGTCGAAACAATTATGGACTAGCATGAGTTGTTGCATCGTGTTTAGTGATAGACCATGGGCTGAGAAAGTATCTACTCCAATAAGAAATGACGGATCCCCCCCGTCCCCTCATCTCTTGACGGATTTTCTTAAAGATTGGTTTTTGGAGAAGAAAAAAAGTCGACAAGAAGTGTTGTTTTTCTTTTTTTCTAAAGTGTCTGGACAAGCCGGAGTTTCCGCCTGTTTAGTAAGTTAGCCCCTTTTGGTTTCGTGTATAATTAAGGTATGCCGCAGACCGGTTGGACTAGATTCGTCATAGATTAGAGAACTCTGAAAATCTCCGTCTTTGGAGTGAACTGCACTTGTGAATCTAATTTATATCCTTGATTTTCATTTCATTGTAAATAGAATTATGTATAGAAATAATGTTCGTAAATAAAAATTAAAGTGTTCCCATGAACTTGCAAGTGGCCATCTTCTTTAAGCCGTTATAGTTATAGTATAGCGGCCTATACTAGAACTATAACGGTCAAGATGTTACATCACAAAACCTTTTGCAGGATTTAGATCAACTTCCAGAGAAGAAATTGAAACGAATCTAGATTCTTTTTTCAAGGCAAAAAAATAAAAATTTTACATTAAAACAGGAATCTGAAAGCTGTAGAAAAAAAATTCTCATTGAAAATAACTGTCTATAATGACTCTTAAACTAATAAATTTTGTTTTATTTTAATCGGAAAATAAAGAACACATCTTTTGTTACAATCTGACATGAATAAATAAATTATATTGGTATTATAATCTATTTATTTTACAGCATAATTAATATTCCATTTCAGATTCAAATGGCATTGAAGAATGCCTACATGCGTTCAGTTGCCCAACGAAATCCCAATTACAACTACAGGTGCCGGAGAGGTCTTTCGCAGACATCTGGCACGTACGTCAGATGGTTCGTCCTATCAGTCAGAGAGCAATCGCAAGAAACGACAACCACTCAGGGCCATTCTGCGACTGCATGAAGTTCCGAAGCACCAAGACAACAGAGAAAAGGTCGAAGCAACAACAATTATTTTCTGAATCAAGATTTCATTTGAGCGTATTGTTGAATCATAAATTCGGGATCAAATGAAGAGTTAGGTCTAAATACTATGGTATCGTCCAAATGTTGAATTAATTGTTTTTTAAATGGCCGGTTGGTTTTCAA
This sequence comes from Caerostris darwini, assembly GCA_021605075.1. Lineage (NCBI taxonomy): Eukaryota > Metazoa > Arthropoda > Arachnida > Araneae > Araneidae > Caerostris > Caerostris darwini. The sequence continues at coordinate 40,464 of BPLQ01006845.1, read as the reverse complement.
AATAAGAGCTTTTATTCTTATGTTTAAGAGGTAAAGAATCTATTATTTGATTTTGCACTTTTAAAAATCTCTCAGGATTTAAAAACAGGGTTATGTAATTCACATGTACCCCAAAACTAATAATATCACTTTTCTAAAATTCAAAAAAATATAATTATTCAATTATACATTTATAATAAAAAAAATTATACTTTATCAATTATACAAATCAATTATACTTTTATAATAAAAAATAATAATTTGAGAAACCAATATTTTTATTATTTTTCCGAATCGAAGCATTAATGATGATTTGAATTATTGTAAAACTAGGAATTATAAAAAAACAGAATAATATTCGCTACTAAGCTGAATTGTAGGGGCCTGATGACACTCGGTGTTTATGCCACGGATATTTGTAGTGGTTCGGAATCCACTTTAAACAGTAAGTTATGGTCTAATATGATTGTACAGCTTAGGGCTGACAACACTGCCCCATAAAAAAAACCAGCATCTTATGTTTCCGAATCTTGTAGAAGTTCTTGGCCAACCATTGGGCTGTCACGCTATTGAAGAGGAAGAAGCTGAATTATTAAAAATAAGGAAAACATTTTCCTACAGTAATCTTTTGAAATAAAAGCTTCTGTCTCTTAGTATTTAGATTATTTTCTTTTTAAAAAATTTAGGAATTTGTTGTTTAATTCATATATTCACATAACCTACATAATTCACATAATTGTAATAAAGGTATATTTAGAAACCCGTAATATCTATTTTTCAAACTAACTACAAATTTTAGTCATTTAAATACATAATACTGATAACTGAGAAATTAAGAAATTAATTGCAATTCTTATTTCTTGAAACCATTGTCTCAATATCTATTTAAATGCATTGTTTGCTAATAATTATTTTGTTAAAACATGTATCGGAAGACAGAAGAATATTGGGAATTATTTCTTACCAAATTAAGGAATTGGGTTTTTTTATATATACTGTTACTCTTCATAATAAAAATATTACATGTTTTTTTAACAAATTTCGAATATATTCCAGGACCTTATAAATCCGCTTAGAGTTCTACAGTTCCCATTTTATGAAAATGTCAAACTGGTTTTCAATTATTAGGTTATTCCATATGAAATGAACTTTTAAATACACAATTTTTAAAAGGTCATCAACACAAATCTTTCGAGCACATTTAATCATAATCTAATCCATCTACATCAATTCCCTTCTGCCATCGATTTTAAAGAATTTTTACGCCAGTTTCAAAGCACACCTTTGATTTATAGTCAATAAATTCAGTAAAAGCTGTTTTGACAGCTTCATTATTGACAAAGCAATTACTCATTAAAAACGATAACAAATGTTCGAAGAAATGGTAGTCAGTAGGAGACAAGTGCCAGTGATGGAAGAGGCAAAAGTCAGTTTTTGGTTTCAACTCGTGGAAACTCAAATTTCAATTCGTTCAGCTTCTGGAGTGTGATTTGTGAAAGATGAAGTATTTCGTTATCATTTAGAAGTATAACGCCTTTTCGATTGATTCTCTAACACTGGTTCTGATGACAGCAATTTCTGATGCACAATGTCCATTTTTTGATAGTAATACTTTTCATTAAGTGTTTGACATATTCCTAAGAATAGTTTTCTTTCGATTATAGCAAAATGTCATCATTGTCTTCTTTAAATGTAAGATTGGTCTGAATGGTCTTTTAGGCTTTCATCGATATCCAACTATTTTACTATCAAACGGCAATCACTTTTCATTACAATAATGGTGGAGTCCAAAAAGGGGAAATTTCTTTACAGACTGCTCACTGATGGGCAAGGCGGTATGATGGCCAATTTGGCTAGAGCTCTGGCCTTTGGTACCACAGGCTTCAGGTCCAAATCCTGGAGGTAGCATGAATGTTTGTGAGTGGTTCGTAATCCTCGTTAAACTGTAGGTCCCTGTCTAAATAGCCTAAAGTGTGCACAAAATGACCATAGGACTAGAAAACAAACCAAACCACTGATGTGCAAATTTAAAAGCTTTGACATTTCTGCTTGTTTGTCAATTGGTGTGGAATCCTTTTTTTACTTTTGCAAACTCTGTAAGAGGTGTCAAAACTATTGCTATGCTTACTGCAAGATCAACAGCATCTTCTCAAACATTTTTCATAGGATTAGGTTTAACATCATTACGGGGGATATTTTTTAGGTGTTTCTACTGAATTTGTTACAGCTCAAATCTCCTGATTTAAACTACTCAAATAATCGTCTCCCCTTTAGCTGTTTCATTCCCAAATAAAACATTAATGTTTCGTGTTGCTTGGGAAGCAGATTGTCTAAATTTATGCTCATGCAGAAAATTTAAACCATATTTTTGGATGTTCCATGTTTCAGATTATTTCAGATTTTATTAAACATTCCCAAACTTTTACAGGAACAAAATTTGTAATTAAAAACATAGATGATGATGATGATATTGTAAATTATTGAAGCTCACTGGCCCAGGCAAAAATGTCCTCTCCATTGGTGGCAAACATAAAAGAATGAAAACATTGACAATGCCCAGAAGTTAAAGAGAGTCAGTGAGAATCTAAAAAATATAAAATTCATAACAAAGTACTGAATAAGCAATAAGACACATATATAACATTCTTATTTAACTTAATAAAATATATATTTTATATAGAACTTCAGCTAATACTATAAAATGTCCATTACATGTGGAACAATCTAATATATTGTTCTGAAAATTTAATTATTCGAATTTTAAAAAAATCTCAAAAATGGTTTTGTTTAACATATTCAATTCATCCATAAATATATATCGGAAAAGTAAAAAAAATGAAAATATCAAGAATTCTTTGCAAAAACAGGAACAATAATATCTTTGAAAATTTTATTATAACTGCTTACAAATTATAGTTGGCGATCTTATATTGGCAACAATTGGCGATACTCCGTTACATTGGCAACGAATGCATACGACAATTGGCGTGCTTGTGATTAACCGTTTGGGCCAGAATAATAAGGTAGTATAAATAAAACTAATGTTTTTTACTGTTGTTCTTTAAAATGCTAATAATAAATAATTATATTAAAATGAATGAATTGCATTAAACAAATTACATTAAAATGTTTACTATATTTTCAACTGCATATATGTCATTTCTAAAAATAATTAACTAATAAACATAGAGAATAGGTCTTTTAAATTATTCAATACGTTTAATAATGACTTTAAAACTTCTAAACGTTAAAATTTGATTATACTTCAAGAATTTTTCTCTTACTTTTTCATATCTTTATCACAGTTTTAAAGCTTTATCTACTTTAAAAAAGTTCACAATGGAATTTAAAAAAAAAAAAATTTAATTTATGATTTTTTTAAAAAACGTCAGATTTTAAAATAAATATAGTCTTTATTTAATAAAGTATTTTTTATTAATTCTCACTAGGGACATTGACATGTTATTATTTATTTATGAAAATAAATATTAACATATAAAATGTAAAAATTTTAATTTTAACTTGAACATAAAATATTTTCTATTATAATTTATTCTTCAATTTAAACTAAGAACTCCTCGTATGTCAACATATAGTATAATCAATTACATTTAATATATATTTGTAAATATTAAACATAACAAACTTAATAGAATATGATAAGAAATGAAATTCATAAAATGTCTTGGGAAATTTTATGTAAAAATATTTGCAAAAAATATAATAATTTGTTTATTTCTAGATGTATAAACTCTTCTAATTTGTACTCGAAAACTACGTATATTTTTATATGCTTTTATTATTATTTTAAATTTTTTTCTTGATTTCTGTTAATATAAACTGTTAAAATAATTAAACATAAAAACCATTACTTTAAAAAAATGTGTCCTTTTAATTTTTACATTTTGAATTATTTGAATGTTTCTTTGGACAACAAACCTTTATTTTTTCTACTGACTTCTTAATTAATAAATATGTATTTATTAATTAAAATAAATCTAATTTGTAAATATAATATGTATATATTTTCTTATGAAATTATCTACGGGGATTATTGCTTCATAAACTAGTCAACTTCAATTATTTTATTGCGAATCATAATTTTTCATTTCATGAAATCTTTTCAGACTTTTCAACTTTACTATTTTTTATGCATTCTAAACATTAAAACATTAATTATTTCTTTGAAATGCTCGAAATTTAATTTCTGGAATACATTACAAATGTCTCTTTATTTCTTGCAAAAAAATAAATTTGTAATGCAATAAATTAAAGTTAATAAAAGACAGTTCAAATAACAAATTAATTAATTAATTAATTAGTTTTAAATCTAATTTGTAATTGTATTGTCACTATTTCACTTCCTATGTCCCCTTTCGTAATTCTTTGTTAAAAATTACAAAATATTATTTGATTTTTCACTGAAAAATATCTACTTTTTTAATGGAAATTTAAAAATAAACATTTCTTTTCTTAAAAACTCTAATTTTATAAAATGAACATTGATATTTTTTTTATAATTTTTGAATTTCTCTAATTTTGTTAAATTAGTTTTAAATATAATTTGTAATTGTATTGACATTCTTTAATTTCATATGCCACCTTTTGTAATTTGTTTAAAACTAAAAAATGTTATTTGATTTTTTCACTGAAAAATCTTTTATTTTTTAGGAAACATTAAAGTCAAACATTTCCATATTTGAAAACTCCAATTTTATAAAATTAACATTGATAATTATGTTATAATTTTGTAATTTCTTTAATTTAATTAATTAGTTATTTAAATTAATTTTAAATCTAATTTGTAATTTTATTGTCACTCTTTCATTTCTTATATCACCTTTCGTAAATCTTCATTAAAAACTACAAAACACTATTTAATTTTTCACAGAAAAATGTCTAATTTTTTGGAATCATTAAAATTAAACATTTCTATATGTGAAAAATCTAATTTTATAAAATGAACATTGATAATTGTATAATTTTATAATTTCAATATTTAATTAATTAATTAATTAAGCTAATTTAAAACCTAATTTATAATTGTATTGTCACTCTTTCATTTCATGTGTCACCTTTTGTAATTCTTTGTTAAAAACTACAAAATATTATTTGATTTTTCACTGAAAAATGTCTGATTTTTCTTAGGTAAGATTAAAATTAAAAATTTCTATATTTGAAACTTTTATTTTATAAAATGAACTTTGATAAGTGAATTATAATTTTATAATTTCTTTACTTTAATTTAATTAATTAATTAAATAAATTCATTTTATAATTTTATTAATTTTTTATTTTAAATAATTTTATTTTATTAATTTTTTATTTAAACAATTAATTTTTTTTTAATTATTTTATTTTATTTTATTATAATTGTTTTATTATATTTTTATATATGTAAAATTATCATTAAACAATAAGCATTGTACAAAAAAAATCAATGTAGATCTTAAAATTCATGTACGAACTTTAAATTTCATAAACTTTGTCTTTTTAAATAATTGTGAAAAATAATATCAACTATTTAAAAAATTATTATTATTTTAAATTAAATGAGAATTAAATAATTAATAACATTAATTAGAATTTATAAATAAATAAATATATCCAGGTAATATACCATAATAAAGTATTTTATTGGTTGCATATATTCAATTTCAAAATGTAAAGCATAGTTTATACGAAAAAAAAATACTTATAGTGTTCCAATGTTTAGAAAATAATTGATGGACAGAAAAATTTTTCTGTATCATGCCTCATAATTGTAGTATATAAATGTAAATAAATTTCACTTTGTGTATCAATTTATAAATGCATTGTATGTGTTTTTAAAATTGTTATTGAATGGTGGATAACTTGTGTAAATAGATTTGTAATGTAAATAATGGATTTAAAATGTTTATATTAGTATATGCAGGCTTGCTTTCTTCATATGCTTATTAATTTCTCTATTTATCTTAAGCACGCTGTTCCTTAGATATTCCTAATCCTTATATGTTGATATTATTTAGATTGTACTTATATTTCTGTATTGCTTTTCTCAATACTATTGGTAATAAAATTATACTTCATCTCGATTTCATTTGTAATATAATTATTTATTTTTCTGTTACATAAAGGATTTAATTACCTAATTAAACTGGCATTGTTTCAATAAATTATTTGTACATTGAAATTAAAAATTTTCATAGATATTAAACAAGATTTACAAGATTTATTTACTTTTCATTTTCATTTCTTAATATGGATTAAATAAAAGTTAATAAATGATTAAAATGTAAAAATTAATTAAAAGCTGAATTTAAATTTTAATTTCAAATATTTTTATCTACAAAAAATATTAACTGTATAAAAGTTATATTAACTTAATTTAATTGATAAAATCGATACAATTTTTATACTTTAAAGTGTACATTCTATAATTACAATAATTACAGTGTGTACACCTTAAAGTAAAGTATAAAAATTGTATCGATTTTATAATTGTTCTATAATTGTGTTTGTTTCTTATCCCACTTGGTAGACAACAACAGCTAAACCTAGTCCAAGAACCCGTGTGGTCTCATGGAAGGAGGGAAAGGGGGAAGTAGCTGCTTCAGTTATGATGGGGCACCCGTCTGGCTTGGCACCGGGTCGTTGAAGAAGGAGGTTAGTGCTTTCCGGGAGGATTTTAAGGGGGACTATTCCGCATTTGTGTATAGTATGAAAGGAAACCCGGAAAACACCCTCCAGTTAGTCCGACTCACGAGACAAGATGTTGAACATCACAAACGCCATCGAGTCTCCTCGTTTTTGAAAATGTGTTTACAACAAAGCAGCTATCAGACTGATCCTCAGTTCTAATGTTCACCATCGGCACCCATTGCCACTGAGCCAGAGTAGAGCACTTATTAATGAGGGGTAGAGTTGTAGATTATCGCCGCCTAACTAGTGCTTTGGCTGTTAGTACTACAGGCTTCAGGTTCGAATTCTGGCGGTGGCAGGGATGTTTGTTAGTGGTTCAGAATATATAGACACGTTAACATGTAGGTCCCAGTCTAATTATCCCAAAGTGTGCACAAAATGACCGTAGAGCAACACACCAAACCAAACTACGGTCATATTAGACAGGGAGGACCTACTGCTTAAAGTGGATTCCGACTCCTACTGACTACAAACATCAACCGCCGGGTCTCGAACCTTGTGGCACCGAGCGCCGGAGCGGTAGTCGCTCTACCATCTGTCATCTATAATTGTATACATAGTATGCATTATATTGTAAGAAAATGCCTATGCTCAATACTTTCAAATTGAGCCTGAATATTGAACATTCCTAAATATAAATATCTCCTGAGAAGAATTTTGATTCGGAAAACACCCAATCCCCTTTCAAATCAATGACTGCAATTCTCTCCACTAATAGGAATCGAATATGATTTATTTTAAATCGCAGAAAAATCTTTTTGGTTATTTTTAATTACGAAAACATTTTTATAGTTTACGTTATTAGAGGGCATGTGGTTTTAAAGCATCTTTTTGTTCTTTTCAAAATTTATTTATGAATGAAAAATGACTCTATAGTTCTTAATATATTTTAATTTATCTTTTTATGAACTTAAAAACTTTTCCAGACTGATACATCACACCTGATGCCATATTGATACTTCGCTCTAGGTGGCATTATGGCTTGCGTCTATTGCTTTTATTTTAATTTTTATAAAGGATTTTGCACTCTCCATTTAAATAACTTTTAAATAAATGTTAATAATTATTAAATATATTATAATTATAATTAATTATTTCATTTAATATTAATATTAAATGAATAATAATTTTTTTGTATTCGTCTGCTGAAGATTTGCTAGTTGTTCATTATTTTCAAGATGTTTGACAAGTTATTTATTTGTTTTAAACAGTCTTTATATTGAAAAAAAATATGAAATATTTCATTTCTATATTTAATGGTTGTTATATTTACATGTTATTTTATTTTCTGTAACCTTCTAACAATGCTGATGAATAATATTTTTTTTTTGAAATTAGGAAATGTTATGTGATTAATCTTTATTTTTTTACGAACTGTTACAACTTGTAAATAATTTAAAGTTGTTGCTTTACTAAGTATATAAAAACTTCACTGCTAATACAAATTAAATTAAGATAAATACAGGGGGGAAAAGTTAAGTATCTGAAAAAAAAACATCAGTTAAGTCTGGTAGTTCTTTGGTCTAAACTCAATTTATCGCAGCAAATGAAATGACAAGACAAGTTTTTGAAAAAGAAAATTCACTTAACTTAATAAATTATTTCTTAGAAAACCACTTTAAAAATAGGCCAGTTAAAAAAATGGTTTGTAAAAAATTAAAAACATTTTTTTAATTTGTAAAAAATTAAAAAAATGTTTTTTGGATGGTTTATTTAAATAATAGTAATTTTTATTTTTATTTTCTTTTACTAGATATTCAACAAAAAAAGTACCAAGATCTTGAAGTAGCTGAATATTGCGTGAGTTTTATTCTTCAATCTATGTGCTTAATTTATTCAATATTTTTTTTTCTATAATTATATCCTTTATCTGAGATATTCTCCATATGTCTGTAATGGAATTGTCAAGTCATTTTTTTGCATATTTTTTTCTCGCATAAGCAATTGTTGTTTAAATTGATTTGAATGTTCGATTATTCTGATTATAAAACACTTCACGCCCGATTCGTGGCTCAGTTGAGCATTAGGGCTGAGGTTCCATCCGCTGGCAGTCTTGTTACATACATTATTTGAAAAATAGGAGAATCGATGGCGTTTGGAATGTTCAGCCTTTTGAGTCAGACTACCTGGTGGGAGTTTTCATGGTTTTCTCCCATACGATATGTAAATGCGGAGTAGCTCCCCCTAAAAGTCCTCCCGGAAGGCACTGCTCTCCTTCTTCAGCGACTCTTGGCCAAGTCAGACTTATACCCATGGGTGCTTTATCACACAAAAACTCCCCCCTCCGTTTAAATCTTTCCTGGAGACCAAACGGGTCTAGATCAGGGATGGCCAACTCCGGCCCTCCGGAATGTTCTATTCGGCTCGCGGATATAATTTTAATTTGCCGGTCAGAGGCAAAGTAAAAGAAATGTATATCTATATATTATATATCATTCCATCATTCCAATGCCATTCAAACAGAATTGGATATTTTTACCATGTCTTTCAACGTAAATTGTGAAGCAGTGAGGTCAGATTTTCTGGTTAAATTAATTGAGTTGCAATTTAACAATCATCTCAAGCAGTTGTTTCTAAATATGCCAAAGTTAGAGTTTTGCAAATCATTATCGAAAGTAAGTTTCCCAAATTTAATATCTCACTCTCAGAAAATCAGCGCTATGTTTGCTTCATCTGATATATGTGAACAAGTGTTTTCAACTATGAACCTTGGAAAAAATTATTTCAGCAGTAGACTGACAGATGAGCATTTAGCCTCGTTCTTAGAATCAGTTCATCTCACTTCGAACCGCAATATCAGGAACTTTTAAAAATGAAATCTCAATTTCATCATTTCATTATCATATTTAAATTGTAATACTTGTATATTATTTTTAAAATTTTACAAAAATTTATCTTGGTCCGCCATTTTTTTTTTTTTTTTTTTTTTTTTTTTTTTTTTGGCCCGCGACCGAAAAAGTTTGCCCATCCCTTCTTTAGATGTTGCTGTCTACCAAGTGGGACAAAAAAAAAAAGGATAACCTATATTAATACCGTCATCGTGGAAAGAAATGGGAAAATAAAAACAGGTAATTTCGCTATCTATGCGTAACACATTGACACTTCTACTTGTTTCTCAAAATAGTGACTGCAATACACATTTTTTTAAGATTCATACTCTTGTCCCTTGTATGATATACAATGTATATTACTATTGGATTATCAGCAGGAGTTATTAAATAGGAGTAAATACTTGATATATTTTGAAGGCAATATTTTATATTAAGCATTTTTGTATTTTTATTAAGCACAAGTATCAACTTAGAAAAATAATAAGCACAAATATTCACCGATGCAAACTAATAAATGCATATAATTCATACATTTATATTAAATAAATTTTACATAAATATTAAAGTACACTTATCTTTTATTATTATTAAAGTAAATAAGACATAAAACTTCTTAAAACATCAAAACTATTTCAAAATTTTAATTTCTTGTTTTTTTAATGTTTAACCGTAACTTTGTTTAGCAAAAAATAAGCAAATATAAAACTAACAACTGTAATTTAATTAGTATAAAACACTTTGCATTAAAAACATTTTACCTTCCAGTAAAATAAGTAAGTAAAAATTATTACAATGTACAGAGAATTTATGTAAATGTTTACACAACTTCAAAAATTTAATTAAATTTGGATTAAAGAATGTTTTCTTATATGAGGGGGAAAAATGAAAGTAGTTGTATTTTTATTTTCCTATTCTGTTGATTAAGTTATATTTTAATGCAGTTTCTTTCAAAACAATTATACATTTTAGTAATTTTAAATATTTTAGGAGTGTGTTATACTTTGTAGTGCGAGATTTTCAAATTTAATGTAATGAAAAAATTTTATAAATTAATGTTAACAATATTTTTAAGCTTTTATATTTTTTCATGAAAATTTTTATTGTTAAAAAAAAATTTGGTACGAGAATTTACAAGAATAATTTTTAAATACTTCAGCAAAATTTAAAAAAAAAATAGTATCATTATGTAAATAATTTTTACAAGGATGAAATTTCTTTCCTTTTTTACCCATAAAAGTTTTTAAAAAAATAAAAAAACGTAAAATAACGAAAGAATGAAAAAACAGAACAGTTTTAATATAACATATGTGAACTGATAGAACAATAAAAGAAGTCATTTGAATTTCAGGATAAAAAAGTCTATCAAAATTTACAATTCTGGTGTACTTAAAATAAAATTAATTTTAAAAAATAATTAAATAATTAATAAAATATTTTTTTCAAATCTTATTGTTCTAAACAATCATGAACAACAAATAACAAGTAATAAGTTATTGCAAAAATTCACCTTTCAAATTTCGTATTAAAAATATAAAAAAATAATTACAAATATGAAGTACTCCGGGCCTGAATGGGCGAGTGGCTAGCGCTCTGATGCTTGTTCCACAGGTTTCGGGTTCGAGTCCCGGCGGTGTTTGTAGTGTTTCGGAATCCACTTTAAACTGTAGGTCCCGGTCTTAAGAGGATCGTAGAGCGTTGCGGGGTCATTGTTACTCCGCGTCCGTGGCTTATCTTCAAGTTACACGCGCCCCCTGGGTAATGCAAAGTGAGTAACGTCTGTGCAGCGCTTGCCTTAAGTCATCGAAGTCCAAGTTGTCTAAGTGTTTTCCAGCTGCATTAGAAAGAAAAAAAAAGTATTGAAGTACTCCAAAAATTGTAGTAAAACTGAAAATCATTCTAAAAGAAATAATAAACCAAAGGATATATAGGTTATAAAATATTATAAAATTATAATTTTATAATGTGATAGCATTTGAAGTGAAAAAAAAGTATCCAACATTGTTCTTAAAATTTAAGACACAATGAAGTTTATTTGGAAGATAATTTATTTTTGAAACTTATCGAGAAATTTAAATACTAATTAAGTTTGAATCATGCTGTTAATGTTATTTATGACTATATTGTACCTCAATCCATACAAATTTGGTCACCACTTGCCGTTCAAACAAAAAGAACTTACAAACAAATCAAAATTATGAAGGGTAAAAAGTAAAGTAAGGAGTAAGAGTAAAGAGTACAGAAATCACCCTTTTGATGTAAATTAGAGTCCAGTCCCGAAAAAACAAGTAGATGGGCCTCATTCATTTTCACTGTCTTACATAAAACACATCTATCAGAGTTCACAATCCCTATTTTGGCAATATGCTCGACCAGGCAGCCGTGTCCAGTTCTTAATCTGAAATTGGCAACAGCCTCTTTGAGAGTTTTTTCACAAAATATTTTCAACTCATCCCCGGTTGTCTCCTAGACTTTTCCTTTAGTGTTATGTAATAATAATATACGATGAATTCATTTTATCTCGTATGGCTCTGCTAAAAGAGTCAAGAGGGATAGGTCACTGCCCAGGGACATCTTCTGTTCCTTTTTTGGCCAGAAGATCTGCCCTTTCGTTTCCATCCATTCCAACATGTGATGGAATCCATGGAAAGTGATGCATTTGCCATTTTCATTAAGGAATTTATATATTGTTTTATCTTAATTGCAATTGCAGATTCAGACTTTGTGAAGCGATTGCTACAATGGTTGATCTATAATCCTCCAGAATAATTGCTTTTGAAATATAATGTAATTTAGTTTTAAGGTTTTCCACTGCCAAGAAAACTGCGGATATTTCTGAATGAAAGTTAGACAGATGATTGCCAATCAGGGAGAAAACAGGAAATAATGTATTATAGACACCAAGACGTATCAATAAAGTTTTAGTTAATCAATTTCTGTGGGTTTTTTCTAACAGAGGGCATAAATAGTTTTATTACTCTATGAATCCCATTGTCCACTAATTGGTGTCAAACACCTGTCATGGCCTTAGATGAATCTGTAATTAAAATGTGTTATTTCAGTGAATAACATATTTTTTAAGGTTATTATGTCGAACATTATGCTTAAAAAAGCACATTTGTGGGAAGTATTACTTTTTTGTTTTAATTGAGAGAAAAATACAGATAAAGCATTGAAAAAAAATTGAAATTGAATTGAAAGCAAATGCATTGAATTCTTGTGGAAACTTGCAGGAAATGTACACCAGTTGAAAGAACTTGTCAAAAATATTTTAAGCGATTCAAAGACAATTGTTTTTTAATATGTAAGATTAAGAAGACCTGGTCAGTTGAAAAAAAAGATAAGTTGATTAAATTGGTTGATATTTATTGTTAGAAAATGTTATCGATTTGCCTTTGAACGGAGCACTGAAAAAATAACCTACTTGAATAGAGGAAAGTTATGATAAAGCCCTTTTTCAACATGACAGGTCTCGGCCACATGTTACGAAGCAAGGCAAAAACTATTTGGAAAAGAATCGACGAGAAATTCTACCCTACCGCCCATATTTTCCAGACAATGCTCCTTCTGATCAATCTTTTGGTGATTCGTGATAGAGTGATTAGCATATTGCCTCAAAAGACTAGATTCAACGTTGTTGTTCGATTTTGTAGATAGAGGTGGGGGGAGGATGACAGAAGAAAATGAAGGATAACAGAGATGCGTGAAGATGAGGAAGGATGGTAATGGCAGAGGAAGATTTTTTTTGTCTCCTACACCCAGGAGCGGCCTGGTGGCCAAGTGGCGCTCTGGTCTTTGGTATCTCCCAGGCTTCAGGTTCGAATCCTGGTGGTGGAATGGATGTTAGTGAGCGGTTCGGAATCCCCGTTAAATTGTAGGTCCCGGTCTGTTTAGCCCAAAAGAGTGCATAAGATGACCGTAGAGCGACGAACCAAACCAAACCTACACCCAGGAAAATTCTAAAGACCAGAGTTTCCGTTTAACAGCTCAGTACAGACCAGCACAGTTTACAAAATATGCCCACAATAAAGTGCTTGTCACGGAGAGCAGAATATGACAAAAGATGGTTAAAATTTCAAAAGTTTCCTTCTGAACATGGAGGGCAGTCTGAAGGGGAAATACCAATGACTCTGTAACTAGTCATGTGAAGTCAAGAGTCTAAAATTGACAGTGGCCACATGTCTAGGGAAATTGCCCGGGAAGGGATTAGTCAAAAGTACACTCAGTTTTCCCGTGGCCTGAGTCACATACTAGTTCTTAATTGCAATATTGAACTTCCGCTTTAACTCGAACATTTTTATAACAGGCTGCAATGGTGGACCGCTGTTACGCATTTAGAACCACCCAGGAGGTACGTATTGCTTAAGGAATGATGTACGTGTGTAACACTACCTCCCAAAAAGAGGAAGATGAAGGATGGCAAAGGTGGTGGAAAAGTAACTTCTAATGATCAAAAGTACTTTAGCTCACGTATTAAATATTTTTTAATAAAATAAAGGCTTTTTTCTGAAGAAAGAATTAAATTTAGTACCTAATAGTTAAAAAATTACCTTTATAAAATCTGACTACAATCCATAACACAAAGATAATTTGGACAATTATAATGTACATTTTTATCGGAACATTTAAAAAAACTGAAAATATTTTATTAAACTAATAGTACTTAACTCTGGCTCACAGTGACACGGGTTTAGGGGTTCGAATCCCGGCGGTACTATGGATGTTTGAATGGCACGGAATCCCCTTTAAACCGTTAGTCCCGGTATAATAGGATTGTAGAGCATTTGGAGTAGGGCTGATAATGCTACCCCGTAAAAAGAGATCAACGAATTTAATAAAAGAGATAGAGAGAAAATATAAAAGAGATCAACTCCGACATTTCGGAATCTTGTAGAAGCCTTGGCCAACCATGGTTGCCATCTTCATTGGCGCATGACCATTGGGGCCGTTACGCCTATCAAGAAGATTAAGAAGAATTTGTAAGGTATTTTATGTTAATGGCCACATTACATGATTGAATAATCAGATTGTGTCCAAAGAGTGTTCGATTCAAATTGTGTTGGCAAAATGCATTTATTTAGGCAGATGTAATAGAGCAGGTCCCTTTTCACCCTAGGTACATACAATCCGTTATACCAGCAAATATTTTCAGGACAAAATTCCTAAAATAGATAAAAACAGTATAAAAAATGAGATAACGTAAACTTTCAGTAAAAGAACTCAACGTGCTACAAATCAATCTCATAATGTCCAAAGCGATTGAAAAATAAAAGAACGAAACAAAATGCCACACCTTGCTTTCTTATTCAACGTAAAAGAAACCGGTATTTATATATATATATATATAAATATTTCCTTTCACTGCAAAGAAAAATGGAAGTAAATCGCTTCCAAAACTCAAAAGAAAACGAAATTTATCTCTTACGTAACTGCAAAAGAGAGAACTGGATTTATTCTGGAGTTATGTTAAGTCCCGCTATCGCTGCTCTCCCAAAGTAGAAACTGCACAACTGAGGCTCAGATACAATTTCAATGAAGAAGCTCTGCTCGAAGAATGAGCTCAAATGCACCTCGCTCGAAGGTGGATGCAATGGAATACAATCTCGTTTCAAATAGTACGAAAAGAAAGATTCTTAAATGTTTTCTTTTTCTTTTTGTTATAAGGACATCGGAGAATTGTGTTGTAAAGAAAGTGAAATATGTAAGCTTGATTTTCTTTTTCTTTTTATTAGTTCTTAAATAAATATTTAAAATTCATATAAGTACGAAGGATTTTTGTAAATATGTACTTTCAAATTAAAAAACAGTTTATGAATTGGATCGTCATTTATTTTCCCTAAAAATATTTGCGTTTTTTTACATGTAAATTATTTTCATAAATGTGTTTCTGTCACATATTTATGTAGCGAATCAATATGATTACATAATTTTATTAAAAAAATATAAATATTTAAAAAATGATTATAAATACAAAAAGTGACAGTGCGAAAAAAAGTGCATTCCTTAATAATATTATTGTCCTAAAATAAAACTTCAATATTTTAACAATGTAACTTTTGTATATGGTTATTCTAAAATTTATTTTTTTACCACATTAAATAATAAAAATTGGTTGGTTGTAAATTGCTTTGTAGTTGTTATAGAGCAGGTCGCGTTTCACATTTGTTACGTACTCTCCATCTTAGCGGCAAATAACTTATCAAAATCCCTGAAATAGTATAAAAGATGAGAAAACGTAAACTTTTGGTAAAAGAACTCAAAACACTACAAATCAATCTCATAATGTCCAAAGTGAACGAAACATAAAAGAACGAAACAAAATGCTGCACTTTCTGTTCATATTCAACGTAAAAGAAACCAAAAGTATTTATATACATATATACTTCCTTTCACTGCAAAGAAAAAAAGGAAGTAAATCGCTTAAAAAGCTCAAAAGAAAACCAAATTTCTCTCTTAACGTAACTGCAAAAGAGAGAACTCGATTTATTCCGAAGAGACGTCAAGTCAAGATGTCTTCTGGTTTGTATCCAATTGTGGCTGCCCTTAGAAATACGCAGACGCAATGGCGATTGTATGAAAGTTCAGTGTCTCCCATTACACTTTGGTGGGAATTTTACTAGTTTTCTCTCAAACGACACACAAAGGCAATTTAATTACCCTTGAAAGTCCTTAACGAAAGCACAATGTCTTCTTCTCATTGACTATCAATGAACTCTTCATGGCATCTCTGGCAATTAGTACCACAGCCTTCAGGTTCAAGTCCCGGTTGTGCATGGATGTTTGTAGTGGCATGGAATCCGCTTTACGCCGTCTGTCCTTGTCAAATATGATTGTAGAGCGTTGGGCGTAGAAACGACAACACAACCCCGTAAAAAGAAAACGTCTCCTGTCTCGAAATGTGCCAGTAGTCAGACAGTCTTGGCTCCTCATGGGCCTGTCGTGCCATTGAAGAAGAAAAGTAATTTAAATATTTTATATTAAAGATTGCATGACATGATTGAATAACTGCAATGCATACAAAAATTGTTCATTCTAATTGATAAAATGTAGATGTAATAGATCAGGTCGCTTTTCACTTTAGGTACATTCTCTCTGTTGTAGCGCAAATAACTTTAGCTCAAAATCCCCAAAATTGATAACCGAAAGTTCTTTACGTTATCTCATCTTTATAAAAGATGAGATAACGTAAAGAACTTTCGGTAAAAGAACTCAAAACACACTACAAATCAATCTCATAATGTTCAAAGTGAACGAAACATAAAAGAACGAAACAAACTGCAGCACTTTGCTTTCTTATTCAACGTCAAAGATACCAAAAGTATTTATATATATATAGTATACTTCCTTTCACTGCAAAGAAAAATGGGAGTCAATCGCTTCAAAAACTCAAAAGAAAACCAAATGCATCTCTTACGTAACTGCAAAAGAGGGAACTCGATTTATTCTGGAGTTACGTTTAAGTCCCGCTATCGCTGCTCTCCGAAAACGGGAACTGCAGTACAGACTCGGAGGCACTTTCAATGAAGAAGCTCTGGTCGAATAACGAGCTCAAATGCACTTCAGTCGAAGGTTGATACAATGGAATACAATCTCGTTTCAAATAGTACGAAAAAGAAAGATTCTTAAATGTTTTCTTTTCTTTTTGTCATAAGGACACCGGAGAATTGTGTTGTAAAGAAAGAAAAATATGTAAGTTTTTTTTTTTTCTTTTTATTAGTTGTTATCTAAATTTTTAAAATTAATTCAAGTACAAAGGTTTTGTGTTTGACTGTACATTCAAATTAAAAAAATTATTTTATTTGAAATTAAAAACATTTCCTTACCATAGAAATATTTGCGTTTGCTTACACATAATTTAATTATCATCTATGTGTCGCATATTTATACGCATATTTATTTATCGCATATTTATAGGGCGAACAAATAGGATTATATGATTTTATTAAAAGGATATAAACATTTAAAATGTTTATAAAAACAGTAAGTAACAGTGAGAAAATGAAGTACGTTTCTTAATAATATTGTCAGAAAATAAAATTTCAATGTTTTTAACTCTGCAATTTTGTACAATGCAATTTTTTACAATATTAATTAATAATAATTTCAAAGACATTTTATTTCGAAAATAAAAAAAACGGTTCTTCTGGTTTCAATTCGGTTTCGGCGTTCGTTGCAGTCACTGCCTTCGTAAATAAGGGAACTCGATGAGAATTGTGTGAGTATGTAAGTTAAGTGTCTAGGTTGATTTGTGGACGTTTTCAGGGTGTTTTCTCAAATGGTACACAAATGCGGTGCAGTTACTCTTGTAAGTCCTTCTTCCGGAAGACGCAATGTTGTCTCCTCATTGCCCGTCAGTGGCCTCTTCGTGCCATACATTAATAACCGATATTAAAAAAATTGTTTATGAAACTTCTTTTAAATTCGAGAAATGATGCCATTATTTAGAAAATAAAAAAATCAAAATATTTACTATTAGTATTGGTTGGAGAACTAATGTAATCAATAGTTTTAATTAAATAACTTTAAATCGAAAATTCTATAAAATTGATATCACGGTATAAAAGCTGAGATAACATAGACTTTCGGTAAAAGAACTCAACACGCAACAAATCTATCTTATAATGTTTGAAGTGAAACCGGTATTTATTTTACTGCAAAAAAGAATCGAAGTAAATCGCTTCAAAAACTCAAAAGAAAACCAAATTCATCTCTTATGTAACTTTAAAAATGAGAGAAGTCGATTTATTCTGAAATTATGTTAAGTCCCCCCATTGCTGCTCTCCGAAAGGCAGGGCCGCAGAACAGACTAGGAGACAATTTCAATGAAGGAGCCCTGCTCGAAGAACGAGCTCAAATGCATCTCGGTCGAAGGTGGATGCAATGGAATGCAATTTCTCGTTTTCGATAGTACCAAAAGAAAGGTTCTTAAATGTTTTCATTTTTCTTTTTGTCATCAGAACACCGGATCACGACAAAACTGAAATTACATCAATCATCATCAGTTAAATTAGAAGTTAATCAGATGCGGATGAACAGTTCCAATTTGTCAGTCTCTAATAGCATGAATAGATAGATTTTTCCTTTAGCCACACAAATGTAAAAATAGTACGGGATCAACAGGTATTTTTATTAGAGATAGAACTATTCACGATTTCCAACTGTTGCAGATGAACACATTATTTAACATAATGCAATAACTCTATATATCGGAAAGTTAAAAAATTGTAGGTGTCTTTTTGGTATCATAAATTGGACACGTGTCTATTATTTTAATAATAACATGCACAATTGAAGGGGATACTTTTTTTAGATGCAGATTGTTTCGCCAGAAGCTCGGAAGATGTCAATACTTTTTTTATCATCCTATCTCAGTAATATTTAGTAATGGGGTATATTATCCATTTTCAATGTGAGCCGTTTCTGAGTGTTCCCTAATAAACCATCAAAACTTGTTAAGAAATTTATAAAGGGCCCCTGGGGCTAGATCAAATAGTAAATTGGTGATATCTAGGAAACTGGAACCTTCTTCCTAAAACCCAGTGGCCTGATAGCCAATTGGTTAGGGCTGTGGCCTTTGTACCACAAGCTCCAAATTCAAATCCTGACGGTAGCATGGATATTTGATAATGGTTCGGAATCTACGTTAAACTGTAAGTCCCGGTTTAATTAGTCCAAAGAGTGCACAAAATGACCATAGAGCGACAAACCATACCAAACTAAATCCTCGAACCCAATAGTTGACCTTTTCAACTTGCTGATTTATTGTGGTTTGCTTAGAGCAACATAAAATTTTCTCGTCGAATTGAACTTTTTAAATCAGACGCCTAAATAGATAAGCATCCATTAACTTTTCGGTTTAATTTAATAATTAAATTTCTAATAATCATTTTTTCTGCCAGTTTCATAAAATGAATTCGAATTTCATGATAAGATCCCAATTTTATTTATTCATAAGTTTTTCTTAAATAGAAAACATACCAGTTCACCAACTCTCTTGTGGTTAAGTGTCAATGTAGGCAAATTGCTTACTAAGAGGTCTCTGAGAATCAAAGTAGGCAAATTAACGATTCAAGTTAAGTCATTACTTAAAGTTAATTAAATCTTTGATTCAAGTTCAGCAATTAAGTTAACGATTTCTTAAGTTTATTGGAATTCAATGCTGATCACTTGGATCTTATTTTTGAAAGCAATGTCTTAATTGTCCCTAAAAGATCATAGAGGGAAAATTGACATTTGAATTCCCGCATTTCCATACACCTCAAGAAAATATGTACTCATGCTTCAGAAAAATATTAATGTGACTTTTCCCTAATCTATTGAAAAATAAAAAATACTTGTCTTAAAATACTAATAATGACGTAGAAAATTATTCTGTAATATATCGATAGCAAAGTTTTTTCCTGTGGATTATTCAGTGATTAAAAGCATTCAAAACAAAAGAATAAATCGACTTTTTTCACCAAGAGTTCTGCGAATAGTTTTCAAGATGTCATTTTGGATTCTGGGGTTATTACTACTTTTTCACTTTTTATTTCAAATACTAGTTGTGCTTCATGTGTTCTAATCATCGTTTAACTATTACAATGTTGTGATCGATTTGATATGTAATTTTGTCTGTTTCTTTCGTGTTCTAATTTACTACTTTATTTTTGCGGCTAACTGGCTGACGCTCTGCATTTTGGTACCACAGGCTCCAGGTTCGAATCCTGGCAGTGGCATGGGTATTTGTTACAGGTCCGAAATTCGCCTTAAACTGTAACTCCTGGCCTAATTAGCCTAAAGTGTGCACAAATTGACCGTAGAGCGACAAACCAAACCAAATCATGACGTAGAAACTGGTTGGGTATTATATCAATAGGAAAAAAGTTTTCCAGTGGATAAATTTGAGATTAAAAGCATTCGAAACAAAAGAATAAATCTATTTTTTGCACCAAGAACTCTGCGAATAGTTTGTAAGAACACATTCTCATTTTGAATTTCAAGAATAAGAATGTATAATAAATTTTTCACGATACAATTATTATATTATTGTAAATATTGTAAATTTTTTAAGGAAACTTCCTAATCTCAGACACAATGCTAAACTTACTGGTGCAAAATCACAATGGATTTGAATGTGTTCCTTGATTAAAAAAAGCATGTGATTAGCTGTTCTATGTGTGTTGCTGTGCCTAATCTCAGTGTCCTGCAGTGCGGGATGGACATTTCAAGAGTATTCTACTCATGGATGGATCGAAATGCGCAACTTCTGTTGTGATGGAATACTTGTAGGTAGAAGTCTGACTTGACTCCACGTCGCTAGAGAAGGAGGACAGGGCCTTCTGGAAGGACTTTTAAGGAGAATTTCCCGCATTTACGTATGGTATTGGAGAAAACTCGAAAAACTTCCACCAAGTAGTCCGATTCACGAGGCAAGATACTGAACATCCTAAATGCCATCGATCTCTTCGTTTTTTGAAACAGTGTCTACAGCAAAGCCGTCAGTGGAATGGGCCTCAGTCCTAATGATCAACAACGGCGCACGTTGAAACTGAGCCACGAGTCGGGCAGCTATTCTATAGATTATAAAAAGTGGCCACAATTTTTGAAAAATATCTCTGCTGCCTTCCCATAAGTAGATTTTTTCCATATTCACTATTATTTATTGCTATTTTTATTTTTATATAAACCCGCAATCTATTTCTTTTAAATGAAATCTTGAATAGTTTGAAAGTAGTCATTTTTGATTTCAAAAGGGCGAATGTACAATCCACTTTTCACGATATGGTATTATTTATTGTAAATGTTTAGAGAAAACTTCCTAATCGCAAACATAATCTAAACTTAATGGTGCAAAATCTCAATGGATTTGAATGTATTCCTAGACAAAAACAAAAGTATTTAATTAGCTATTCTGTAAAGTATAGAAAAATGCCACATTTTTTGAAAATATTTCTTGTTCCTCCTCTTTCGTACGAACTGTTATTTATACAGTGTTATTATTATTTTTTTATAAAGCAGTAAATTGGGTTTTTTTTTAAATAAAATCTTTCATGTGATATTTTTTATTAATAACGCTTTTTATTATGAACAGTGGGGAAAATAATTTTGGTATCTCTTGGGTTTCTGAATTTTGTTACATTATGTGACGATATTTAGGATAATAGTTATAATATTTTTTTAACTTACTCGTGCAAAATCTCAATGGATTTGAATGAATTGCTAGATAAAAACAAAAGCATTTGATTATTTTTAAACATTTGGTTAGCTATTCTATAGATTATAAAAAGGGGCCACATTTTTGGAAAATATTTTTGTTCCATCCCATAAGTAGATTTTTTTTTTGTGTGTACTATTATTTATATAGTGTTAATTTTATTTTTTATATACAGCAGAAATTTATTTCTTTTAAATGTAATCTTTCATGGGATATTTTTTTATTAATAACACTCTTTACTATGTACAGTGATGGAAAAAAGTTTTGGTATCTCTTGCGCGTCTGCATTTATTTACAGTATGTAACGATATTTAGTATAATAGTTATAATTTTTTTTAACTTCCTGGTACAATATCTCAATGGATTTGAATGTGTTCCCTGATAAAAAAAAAAAAAGAGTAATTGATTAGCTGTGCTATAGATTATAAAAAAATCCAATTTTTCGAAAATATTTCTTGTTTCTTTCGTAAGTAGATTTTTTTCATACGTATTATTTATATTTATTATACAGTGTACGTATAATAAATGTGTATACGTATGTATTCATTATACATACGTATTATCTATACAGTGTTATTTTTATTTTTTTATATAAAATAACAATCTGTTTCTTTTAAATGAAATCTTTCATGGGATATTTTTTATTAATAACACTTTTTTACTATGCTCGGTAATCACTTTTTTACTATGCTCTTTTTTAATATGCTCGGCTCTTTTTTTCTGTTGTTGTAACACTTTCTTTTGTCTTTTTGCTCAGCTATTTAAGTTCATAAACTGTATTAAGATCGTCATCAATGGTTTAAAAATTATGATTGTAAGAATTTCTTAACAATTTAAGATGTTTTGCCTTTTTAACACAATTATTAACCATATACATCTTTTAATTAATTAATGATTCAATATTGGAAAATAGTGAAGAATGACATATTTTCTCCACAACTGTGTTGGTGACCAGATGTCCAATTGGCTTGCGCTAGGGTATTTGGTACCATAACCTTCGAATCGGATCGAATTCGGGCGGTGGCATGAATGATTGTTAGTGGTTCAGAATCGGGGCCTGATGTCCGAGTGACTAGCGCTCTGGCCCCTCGGTACCACAGGTTTCGGATTCAAATATCGGTGGTGGCATGGATGTTTGTATTGGTTCGGAATCCACTTTAAGCAGTAGGTCCCAGTCTCATATGCCCGTAGTGCGTCACATAACCCAATCAGGCTTCTTCTCACCCACATTGTTATCAAATTATAAAGGGGCATCTCAGTTCTAGGCACAGTGATGTGGTGTGGTGTAACAGTAGTGGTTCGGAATCCAATTTAAATTGTAGGCCCCGGTCTGCTTAGCCCTCACGTGCACAAAATGACAAATAGAAACAACCACTATTGCGTTATTTTTTTGTAATAATCTTAAAGGGACCTGATAGCATAGTTACTAGCATTCTGGTGCCATAAACTTCGGGGTTCAAGTACAGGTGGTGCCCTGGACGCTTGTAGTGGCTTAGAATCCCCTTTAAACCGTATATCCCAGTCTATTGTGACTGTAGAGCGTTGGGCGTAGAGCTGACAACCCTACTCCGTAAAAATAAAACATCTCATGTTTCGGAATCTGTCAGTAGGCAGACGGTCTTAGTATACCATGAGGCTGTTGGGTCATTGACGTGTATTCATAAAAAATGAATCTGTACAAGTCATGAATTACATTAGAGTAATAATCTTTAACATATAAGCAATAATGATCAACAATATATGAACTTACAAGTTAATTAACCAAATATTGGAAATATTCAAGACATTACACTAAAATATTGCAGAAAGCACTAATACCAGGATGTTAAAATATTGCAGGAAACTCAAAATTACATAGAATTTATCCTCATCATTGGCATAACAGCCTCATTGTCGGCCAATGCCGACTGCCTACTGGCAGATTACGAGACGAGAGATGTTTTTTTTACTGGTTACGGTTGTCAGCCCAACGCTCAACAGCCATGATAGACTATGGTTTAAAATGGATTCCGAACCACTACAAACATCCATGGCACTTCCGGGACTCGAACAAGAAATCTGTGGCACCGAGCTCCAGTCACTCGACCATCAGATCCCACATACAATTTAACGAACGTTGTTAATTAAAATTTAATTAAAAATAATTAATTTTAAATTTAATTAACATTTAATTAACTTAAAATTTTTGTATGCCAAAATATATTCGTACTAAATTATAGAGTTAACTTTAATACCAATAGCCTATTAAAATAAGGAAAATCAGCTTAATCAAAAATATTATGCATTCACTAGATTTTTTAACTTGGATTATTTTTAAATAAATGCTATTTTCCAGATATTAATTATGGTAAAATTCGTGCAATATTTAATTTACAATAAATATTAACAAATGTTTAAAAGGGTGTCATATTTTCCCTAATATATATTCTCGAAATACTTGCGTAATTTTATTTATATTTCGAAATCTATGGTACACAAGGAAAAAAAACGTGTGGGAATAATGAAATTTAAACTTCAGCCCCCGCAAAGTCCCATGAATGTTTCATGAAGAATAACCAGCTCATCACTCAAGTTGATTTCGGATTCTCCTCTTGCATATAAAGCAGATATTTATTGATCGGAATTGGATCTGCTTTATGAAAAGGACATCTTACGTCCCAAAGGTCTATCCAATTACTTAGGTCCCCATTATTTTTTACTAAAACCACTATTAATTATTAGTAAATAAATTTTATGAAGAATATTTTATTTTTATTAATAGGAAAATTTTCCAAAAAAAAATTCAATTCAAAAGTTTTATGAATTTTAATAGATTAGTTTATATTAAAAACTTGCGGACAAATATAAATACGGCTAATTTTTTCGTATACAATACAATAATAATAACTGTCCGACTCGTGATTCAGTGACAATATGCGCCGTTGGGCAGTATTACGGCCAAGGTTTAATCCACTGACGGGTTTGTTTTAGACACTGTTTCAAAGAAAGGGGAGACTAAATGGCTTTTTTGATGTTCAGCATCTTACCTTGTGAGTCGGGCTATCTTAGGTGGGAGTTTTGCGGAGTTCTCTCATACTATACGCAAATGCGGTGTAGTTCCCTGTAAAGGTCCTCCTGAAATGCACTGCCTTCCTACTTCTGCGACTCGGATCCAAGTCAGACTTCTACCTACAGGTGTTCCATCACAAAAAAAAGCTCCCCTCCCCCTTCCATCCTACCATGAGAAAACATGGGTCTAGATGTTGCTTGGACTTGACCAATGGGATAAGAAACAACAACATAATAATAATAATTTTAAGAATAAAAATTACAGCCATAGATACAATTTGAGTCAAACATATATTTATAACTTCTAGTAAAATGCCATAAAATATTATTTAAAAATACATTTGAACTATATACAAGAGTGTTATAATTTCTATTGTTCTTCAATTTACATGTAAAATTTAATAATATTTGAGGACAATAATACATTTGATACTTTTAGGAAATACTTATGAGAGTTACGAATAAATATAAGCAAAGGCTTCTATTTTTAACGTTTATTAATCACATTTTTCTCCATTATAAATAGATTATTAAAAAGAGCTTTTAACGTATTAAATCTATTTTTTTTTCTGCTATATACTTCTGACTAGTTAAAATAGATATAATTTATACAAATTACATAAATAACAAATATTTTATACAAATTACATAAATAACAAATATTTTATACAAGTCACATGAATAAAAAAACATTTTATACAAATCAAATGAATAGAAAAATTTTTATACAAATCAAATGAATAGAAAATTTTTTATACAAATCAAATGAATAGAAAATTTTTTATACAAATCAAATGAATAGAAAATTTTTTATACAAATCAAATGAATAGAAAAAAATTTTTTATACAAATCAAATGAATAGAAAATTTTTATACAAATCAAATGAATAGAAAATTTTTTATACAAATCAAATGAATAGAAAATTTTTTATACAAATCAAATGAATAGAAAATTTTTTATACAAATCAAATGAATAGAAAATTTTTTATACAAATCAAATGAATAGAAAATTTTTTATACAAATCACATGAATAAAAAAATAGTACTTTATACAAATCACATAAGCAATGATGAGAAAATTTTAAAAGATTTGTTGTATGGTTACAAACCACATGAATAAAAAATACTTTATACAAATCACATGAATAAAAAATACTTTATACAAATCACATGAATAAAAAAAAATATTTCACGCAAATTATATTGAGAGTAAATAGGAAATCTCAAATAGGAATATTCATATACTTTACATAAATCATGTAATCATAAACTTTACACAAATATGAATATGAATATTAATATATTTTATTATAAGAACATATAATTATTAATTATTAACGGTATATTGTAAATTGAACAAAAAAAAGTTTCTTCCTTTTTCGAAAGTTATTTTTTCTTATGATCAAAAAAAAAATCAGTGTCTTCAGTGAACTAAGCAAATATGTCTTTTAGGTATCAAAAATCTGCAAAATTCTGATTAATTAATAAATCAATTTCCTTAATATATTTCTGATCTCATAACTATTTTATAGAATTCTTTTATGGTAAATAAAATATGCAGAACTTTTTATTTTAATGAACCTGAACATTAATAAAAAGTAATTTTAAGGCATTTAGTAACTTTTTATGAATATATTAATTATATATTCATGAAAATATTTTTATTATTCATAACCAATTAAATTATTTAATCATATTTAAGAAAAATAACATAATGTCCACATTTTCGGAAATAGTTTTTTATTTATACATTCATCAACGCTGAAATTGAACTATTTTAAATAAATATTTTCAAATTAAATTTACAAATTTGGAATTGTCTGTTTTCATAAAACAAAATATAACGAATTGTGAAATCCACTAGATTGCTGTCAATGACATGAATATTTATTATCTAAAATAATCTATTATTTTCAAAGATATATATAAAATATATTGATAAAGCGCAATATGCATAGGGAAAGCAATTATGCACAATATGCATAGCTTATAAGTATATTATTATTAAAATCATACCAAACCCTGATAAAACTTATTTTTATGTCAATATAAACGGACCTGAATGCCCGAGTAGCTAGCATTGTGGCCTAAATGGCTCGAGCACCAGAGGCCACACGGGCCACGCTCAATACCACAGGGTTTGGGTCCGAGTCCCGTCGGTTCCATGGTTGGTGAGTAACGTCGGTGCAGCGCTTGCCTTAAGGCAACGAAGACAATTGTCTAAGTTTTTGCCTGCTGCATTAAAACAAAAAAAAATGTCAATTTAGATCTATGTGTTCTATGTGTTGCCTCATGGATGTAAATGGCTCCACAAGCGTAATTTATTATTAAAAAAATGGAAGTGGAAACCTACGCCAGAGCATTTATACCTCCCTCGTCTGCGTAGGCGTGAATTTGGTTTAGCGAGCCATAAATGTAAATATGTATAGAATGGATTTGTTCTTTGTGTAAAAGAGTAGGTGTATACAGTCTACTGGAGTATGTGTGTTTTATTTGGAGACTTTAACATTATGTTTACAACGAACATCCCACTGATAGGATAGGAACGGCGAACTTTATCTTCAGAGAGGACATTTGTCTCTACCTATGGTACGAGAGAAAATTTGAAAACTCCACCAGGCAGGCTAACTCTTGAAACTACTGCTATTACACCACATCACTGTGCCTAGAGCTATGTTGCCCCTGCACAGTTTGGGAATGATGCGGGTGAGAAGACTGACAGCCTATAATACATATTTTTGGCTGTAAAATCCTAAAATTCCTTTATTTTCTCTTTTAAAGTGTAATATATATATATATATATATATATATATATATCTTCCATGATCTTCCATATTATTTTCCATGAATTGCAATGAAAAGAAAAAATAAATATTTCCTAAATCATATCCCTTTTGAAACTGTACTTATATTTCACAAAATATAGCCTGATATACAAAGTTACATATTCATTTCAAACTGATAAAAATCGTGACATTCTTAAATAACACATTTCAATAAATACAGTAAGTTAAAACGAAATAGAATGATTTCTTTGAGTTATTCTGATTAAACAAAAAAAAAATCACTCTTGAAGACTTTTAATGCATTAAGATCCCAAATGCTACTAAATCATATCTTTCCTTTTTATTTTCTCTTTCCTAAACTGCCAACCGCAGAGAAGAGGAATAGCCAGAGGAGCAAACAAACAAATCAAAACGGATCTCTGGTTCTCCCCTTTTCATAAAAACGTTGGCTTTTGCCTTGTTATCGCTACACCCGTTTAGGCTTTGCTTCTTCTTTTTCCGGGACCAGGTTGTTAAATGACACTATGCAACGGATCGATTTTAAGCGAATCACCTTTCTACCCCACGCATATTTTAGTCCTCAACCTGGGGAAGGAACTGAAAATGCAAATCAATACCTTTTCCTTTAGTGCTTTTGTTGTCAACTTTGCCATTGACAGCTCTGGGTCCATTACTTGCTTGCCGCCATGTATTCTGCTAGGGAACATAGGTTGTTCGGAGAAGGATCTGCATTCATGTCGTTTCAACTTGGTGCAAATGTATTTTTTTTCCAAAGTGAAAGCTGAAAATGTTTATTCTTTAATGCAGTAGTTGTAGCATAATAGCTAGAAATACCACGTGCCAAACATGGAGTTTATTGAACATTTATCATATCTTTCACTATTTTCAATTATTATTTCTGAAAACTTGATAATTTACGTCAGTTTCTTCAAACCTTTCTACAGATATCCGATAGTTGAACTGAATATTCATATGGTATATTTTCGTGAAATTTGTATTACATGACAGTTCCTATGGGAGAAAATTAAAGAATTAATTAAAAAGTTAGGCAACCTCTACTTAAAGAGCTCTACTCCTCTCTAGGCAAAAGTTAGGCTACCTCTACTTATTGCAATGACATGTACATAGCAAAGCATGTATAAGAGGAACAAGATTTAGAATGCAATAACTGCTTTAAGAATCGAGAACATTCGGCGAGATTTTGCTAATATGACTAATGCCTCACATCTACAAATGCAAGTCATCTAAACATTTTCTTTTTTAACATCTACAAATGCAGGGCATCTACAATTGTTCCCTTTTTAAACATCTGTAAATGTTAAACTGTACTTATATTTTATAGTCTGTATACAAAGTTATATATTTATTTCAAATTGATAAAAATCGTGACATTCTTAAATAACACATTTCAATAAATCCAGTAAGTTAAAACGAAATAGAATGATTTCTTTGAGTTATTCTGATTGAACAAAAAAAAATCACTCTTGAAGACTTTTAATGCATTAAGATCCCAAATGCTACTAAATCATATCCTTTCCTTTATTTTCTCTTTCCTAAACTGCCAACCGCAGAGAAGAGGAATAGCCAGAGGAGAAAACAAATAAATCAAAACGGATCTCTGGTTCTGCCCTTTTTATCAAAACGTTGGCTTTCGTCTTGTTATCGCAACCCCCTTTCAGGTATTGCTTCTTTTTTTTCAGTGCCAGGTTGTTAAATGGCACTATCCAACGGATAGATTTTAAACGATTCACCTTTCTAATATAATCGAGCGCCAGAGTGCTAGACACTAGGCCATTCAGGCCCCTGACTATTGAATCGGGTTTGAGTCCCGGAGGTGCCATGGATGTTTGTAGTGGTTCGGAATCCACTTTCCCGGTCTGTTTAGCCCAAAGTGTGCACAAGATGACCGTAGTGCACCGAACCAAACCAAACCAACTGACTATTGAAACAGCACACTCTATACACGTAGTCACAATCGCCATCGATTATTTCTGAAAGCGGCCTGATAGCCAATTAGCCACAGGTACGCCCTGCACAAGTAGCCCACAGGTTCGAATCCTGGACGTGGCATGGATGCTTGTTAGTGGTTAGAATCAACATTAAATTGTAGGTCATGGATTCATTAGCCTAAAGCGTGCACAAATGCACCTTGTTTCTGAAATCAGTGACTACAACGGACGCCGCTAGGGGATGCTACCACACTAGAAATAGCGTATCACTAACCCAGAAGTTGGGCACAAAAACAAAACATTAGGATCATAACTATTGTAAAATCATAAAATTTCTTTACTATTTCCGTTAAAGTTTTTTTTTTCCCAATGGTAGATTATGAACAGTTGCAGCAAAAAAAGAACAACGAGAAAAAAGCAGATAATACAACAAAACATGCTGAAACAGAGTTCATTAATCTAACAATAATACAAAGTTGTCGATCTTTTAGCCACTAAAAAATGTTACAAGGTGCACCACGGGGAGGTAGATCTTCTGCTCACCCTCCTTTAAATTAAATATGTGTATTATCTTCCATGAGTTCCGTTATTAAGAAAAAAAAGAAATTTTTCATAAAGCATATTCCTTTTTAAACTGTACTTATATTTCATAACATATAATCTGATATACAAAGTAACATATTATTTCAAACTGATCAAAATCGTGACATTCTTAAATAACACATTTCAATAAATCTTTAAGTTAAAACGAAATGGAAAGATTGAGAAAAAAACATTCTTAGAGACTGTTAATGCATTAAGATCAAAAATGCTACTAAATCATATCCTTTCCTTTTTTTCCTTTTTCCCAAAATGCCGACATGCAGCGAAGACGAATAGCCAGAGGAGGAAACAAATAAATCAAAACAGATATCTGCTTCTCCCCTTTTCATCAAAACGTTGGCTTTCGCCTTGTTATCGCTATAGCCGTTTAGGTTTTGCTTCTTCTTTTTTCGGGACCAGGTTGTTAAATGACACTATGCAACGGATCGATTTTAAACGAATCACCTTTCTACCCCACGCATATTTTAGTCCCCAACCTGGGGAAGGAACTGAAAATGCAAATCAATACCTTTTCCTTTAGTGCTTTTGTTGTCAACTTTGCCATTGACAGCTCTGGGTCCATTACTTGCTTGCCGCCATGTATTCTGCCAGGGAACATAGGTTGTTCGGAGAAGGATCTGCATTCATGTCGTTTCAACTTGGTGCAAATGTATTTTTTTTCCAAAGTGAAAGCTGAAAATGTTTATTCTTTAATGCAGTAGTTGTAGCATAATAGCTAGAAATACCACGTGCCAAACATGGGGTTTATTGAACATTTATCATATCTTTCACTGTTTTCAATTATTATTTCTGAAAAGTTGATAATTTACGTCAGTTTCTTCAAACCTTTCTACAGATATCCGATAGTTGAACTGAATATTCATATGGTATATTTTCGTGAAATTTGTATTACATGACAGTTCCTATGGGAGAAAATTAAAGAATTAATTAAAAAGTTAGGCAACCTCTACTTAAAGAGCTCTACTCCTCTCTAGGCAAAAGTTAGGCTACCTCTACTTATAGCAATGACATGTACATAGCAAAGCGTGTATAAGAGGAACAGGATTTAGAATGCAATAACTGCTTTTAGAATCGAGAACATTCGGCGAGATTTTGCTAATATGACTAATGCCTCACATCTACAAATGCAAGTCATCTAAACATTTTCTTTTTTAACATCTACAAATGCAGGGCATCTACAATTGTTCCCTTTTTAAACATCTGTAAATGTTAAACTGTACTTATATTTTATAGTCTGTAAACAAAGTTATATATTTATTTCAAATTGATAAAAATCGTGACATTCTTAAATAACACATTTCAATAAATCCAGTAAGTTAAAACGAAATAGAATGATTTCTTTGAGTTATTCTGATTAAACAAAAAAAAATCACTCTTGAAGACTTTTAATGCATTAAGATCCCAAATGCTACTAAATCATATCCATCCTTTTTTTCTCTTTCCTAAACTGCCAACCGCAGAGAAGAGGAATAGCCAGAGGAGGAAACAAATAAATCAAAACGGATCTCTGGTTCTCCCCTTTTTATCAAAACGTTTTCTTTCGCCTTGTTATCGCTACACCCTTTTAGGTTTTGGCTTCTTTTTTTCACAGGACCAGGTTGTTAAATGACACTATCCAACGGATCGTTTTTAAGCGAATCACCTTTTCTTCCCCGCATATTTTAGTCCCCAACCTGGGGAAGAAACTGAAAAAATGCAAATCGATATATTTTCCTTTAGTGCTTTTGTCAACTTTGCCATTGACAGCTCTGGGTCCATTACTTGTTTGCCGCCATGTAGTATTCTGCCAGGGAGCATGGGTTGTTCAGAGAAGGATCTGCATTCCTTCCGTTTCAACTTGGTGCAAATGTATTTTTTTTTTTTTTTCTCAAAGTGAAAGCTGAAAATGTTTATTGTGAACACATTAGTTGTAGCATAATAGCTAGAAAATGCAACATTCCACGTAAGAAAAAAACATAAAGGATTCGTGTTAAACATGAAATTTATTGAACGTTTAATATATCTTACACTATTTTCACTTATTATTTATGATAAGTAAACAATTTATGTCATTTTCCTCAACGCTTTCTACAAATAAATGATTGTTTTTTTTTTAATGAAGCTGTCATTACAGAGACAGTTATCTTTATGACATCAGAAAGGGCTGCACAGCTGTTACTCATTTTGCACTACCCAGGGGACTCGTTAAGTTAGAAGATATGCCACGGACGCGAGTAACACTCCCCCACGATCATAGTGGACCAGGACCTACGGTGTAAAGTGGATTCCGAACCACTACAAACATCCATAGCACCGCCGGGACTCGAACTCGAAACTTGTGGCATCGAGCGCCATAGCGCTAGAAATTTGGCCATCCAGGCCTCTGACTGTTGAAATGGAACACTCTATACACGTAGTCAAAATCGCCTTCGAATCTCCTCGTTTCTGAAGACGGCCTGATAGCCAATTAACCACAGGTTCGCCCTGCACAGGTAGCTCACAGGTTCGAATCCTGCTGGTGGCATGGACGTTTGTTAGCGGTTTGGAACTCATGTTAAACTGTAGGTCCCGGTCTTATTTGCCTAAAACCTGCACAAAATGATGGTAGAACGACAAACCAAATTAAACCTTGTTTCTCAAAGAAGTGACTGCAATGGACCCCGCTAGGGGATTCTTCCACAGTAGCAGTAGTTAATCACTAGGCCAGAAGTGTTTCGCATAAAACAAAACATTTGGATTATATCCTCATTATCATCATCATCATCATTGACCCAACAGCTCTATGGTAGACCAAGACCGTCTGCCTGATGATAGATTTCGAGACAGGAGATGTTTTGATTTTACGGGGTAGGGTTGTCAGCCCTACACCTAACGCTCTACATCATATTATTTCGATCGTAATTGCTGCAAACTCATAAAATTTCTTTCTTGTCTCCTTTAAAGTAAATATATATATATTATCTTCCATGAATTACAAGGTAGATAAAAAAAAATATTTTCCTGAAGCATATTCCTTTTTAAACTGTACTTAAGTTTCATAACATATAGTCTGATATACAAAGTAACATATTCATTTCAAATTGATTAAAAATCGTGACATTCTTAAATAACACATTTCAACAAACCCGGCAAGTTAAAACGAAATAGAAAGATCTCTTTGAGTTATTCATATAAAAAAAGAAAAAATCATTCTTGAAGACTTTTAATGCATTAAGATCAAAAATGCTACTAAATCATATCCTTCCTTTTTTTTCCTCTCTTTTCTAAAATGCCAACCCTCAGTGAAGACAATAGCCAGAGGAGAAAACAAATAAATCAAAACGGATCTCTGGTTTTCCCCTTTTCATCAAAACGTTGGCTTTCGCCTTGTTATCGCTACACCCGTTTAGGCTTTGCTTCTTCTTTTTTCGGGACCAGGTTGTTAAATGACACTATGCAACGGATCGATTTTAAGCGAATCACCTTTCTACCTCACGCATATTTTAGTCCCCAACCTGGGGAAGGAACTAAAAGTGCAAATCGATACATTTTCCTTTAGTGCTTCTGTCAACTTTGCCATTGACAGCTCTGGCTCCATTACTTGTTTGCCGCCATGTAGCATTCTGCCAGGGAACATAGATTGTTCGGAGAAGGATCTGCATTCGTTCCGTTTCAACTTCAAAGCTGAAAATGTTTATTGTCAACACAATAGTTGTAGCATGATAGCTGGAAATGCAACATTCCATGTAAGAAAATAACAATGAAAGATTCGTTTCAAATATAGGATTTATTTAAAGTTTATTATATCTTGTACTATTTTCAATAATTGGTTGCATTACGATAATAATTTATGTCATTTTCTTTAAAGCTTTCTATAAGTAAATGATTGTTTTTTAATGCAGCTGGCAATACAATTTATATGCCATAAGCAGCCTTTATGCCATAAGCAAGAGCTGCACCGCTGTTACTTATTTTGCACTACCAATGTGGCTCGTGCAGGTTGAAGATATGCCCCGGACGCGATTAACACTACATCCACAATAATAGTAGACCGGAACCTACGGCTTAAAGAGGATTCCGAACCACTAAAAACATCCATGACACCGCCGGGACTCGAGCTCGTTACCTGTGGCACCAAGCGTCAAACACTAGACACTCAATCATTCGGGCCCCAGACTATTGAAACGGAACCCTCTATTCACGTAGTCACAATCGCCATCGGTGCTTAATTGGATAGTGCTCTGGACGTTGGTGATTCAGGTTCGATTCCTGGATGTAGAATGGATGTTTGTTAGTGGTTCGTAATCTACGTTAAACAGTAGGTCCCTGATTAATTAAGTCAAAGCGTGCACAAATTGACTGTAAAACGAAGAAACCAAACCAAACCTTGTTTCTAAAAGCAGTGACTGCAACGAACGCCGCTAGGTGTTTCTCCCACACTAGCAGTAACTTATCACTAGGCCAGACGTTAGCCATAAAAACAAAACATTTGTTCATAACTGTTGTAAAATAATAAAATTTCTTTGTCTCCTTTAAAGAAAATATATAATCTTTCATGATTTACATGCATGAGAAAAAGAAAAATATTTCCTAAAGCCTTTCTTTTTAAACTATACTTACATTTCATAAACTATAGCATGATAAACAAAGTTACATATTCATTTCAAATTGATAGAAATCGTGACATTCTTAAATAACACATTTCAACAAACCCTATAAGTTAAAACGAAATAGAAAGAACGAACTTAATGTGAAGCACTCAAATTCACATTAAGTAAAAAAATCATTCTTGAAGACTTCTAACGCATAAAAATCACAAATGCTACTAAATCATAACCTTCCTTTTTTTCTCTTTGCTAAAATGCCAACATGCAGCGAAGACGAATAGCCAGAGGAGAAAACAAATAAATCAAAACCGATCTCTGGTTCTCCCCTTTTCAGCAAAACGTTGGCTTTCGCCTTGTTATCGCTACACCCTTTTAGGTTTTGCTTCTTTTTTTCACAGGACCAGGTTGTTAAATGACACTATCCAACGGATCGATTTTAAGTGAATCACCTTTCTACCCCCGCATATTTTAGTCCCCAACCTGGGGAAGGAACTGAAAATGCAAATCGATACCTTTTCTTTTAGTGCTTCTGTCAACTTTGCCATTGACAGCTCTGGCTCCATTACTTGTTTGCCGCCGTGTAGTATTCTGCCAGGGAACATAGGTTGTTCAGAGAAGGATCTGCATTCGTTCGTCTCAACTTTGGCAAATGTATTTTTTTCCTGTTCTTTTCCAATGGGAAGGCTGGAAATGTTTGTTCTTGATGCAATAGTTATTGCATAATAGCTAGAAATGCAACATTCCATATAAGAAAATAAGGAAAGATTCGTGTCAAATATGGGATTTATTGAACTTTTATTATATCTTGCGCCATTTTCAATTGTTGGTTCGAATAAGATAATAATTTGTCATTTTCCTCAACGGTTTCTATAGATAAACAATTGTTGAGCTGAATATTTTTTATGGTATATTTTCTTGAAATGTTTTTTACCTGACAGTTCATATGTGAGAAAATTAAAGAATTAATTTAAATTAATCTACAAATGCAGGTCATCAACAAATGTTCTTTTCAAAACATCTACAAATGCAGGTCATCAACAAATGTTCTTTTCAAAACATCTACAAATGCAGGTCATCAACAAATGTTCTTTTCAAAACATCAAATGTTCTTTTCAAAACATCTACAAATGCAGGTCATCAACAAATGTTCTTTTCAAAACATCTACAAATTCATGTCATCTACAAATGCTCTTTTCTAAACATCTACAAAAGTAGACCAGGACCTATGGTTTAAAGGGGATTCCGAACCACTACAAACATCCATGGCACCGCTTTGACTCGAACTCGAAATTTGCGGCATCGAGCGCTAGACAGCTAGACACTCGCCCATTCAGTCACCTGACTATTAAAACGAAATACACTCTATACATGTTGTTACAATTACCATCGAATCTCCTTGTTTTTGAAGACGACCTGATAGCCAAATGCCCACAATTTCACCTTGCACAAGTAGCCCACATGTTCGAATCCTGTCGGTGGTATGGATGTTTATGAGTTGTTCGGATTCCACGTTAAACTGTAGGTCCCGGTCTAATTACCCCAAAACGTGCACAAAATGACGGTAGAGCGACAAAACAAACCTTGTTTTTGAAAGCAGGGACTGCAATGGATACCGCTAGAGAGTTCTTCCGTTCTAGCAGTAGCTTACCGCTAGCCAAGAAGTTCAGTTTCAAAAGAAAACATTTTGATCATAACAGTTGTAAAATCATAATTTTTTTTAATTGTCTCCTTTAAAGTAAATATATATATTATCTTCCATGAGTTCTACTGAAGAGAAATATTTACTAAAACATATTTCTTTTTAAACTGTACTTAGAATTTTTAAAGTATAGCCTGATATACAAAGTTACATATTCATTTAAAATTGATAAAAATCGTGACATTCTTAAATAACACATTTCAACAAACCAGGCAAGTTAAAACAAAAAGGAAAGGTTTCTGTGAGTTATTCACATTAAACAAAAAAAAACCATTCTTGAAGACTTTTAATGCATTAAGATCACAAATGCTACTAAATCATATCCATCCTTTTTTTCTCTTTGCTAAACTGCCAACCGCAGCAAAGAGGAATAGCCAGAGGAGAAAACAAATAAATCAAAACGGATCTCTGGTTTTCCCCTTTTTATCAGAACGTTGGCTTTCGCCTTGTTATCGCTGCACCCTTTTAGGTTTTGCTTCTTTTTTTCACAGGACCAGGTTGTTAAATGACACTATCCAACGGATCGATTTTAAGCGAATCACCTTTCTACCCCCGCATATTTTTGTCCCCAACCTGGGGAAGCAACTGAAAATGCAAATCAATACCTTTTCCTTTAGTGCTTTTGTCAACTTTGCCATTGACAGCTCTGGCTCCATTACTTGTTTGCCGCCATGTATTCTGCCAGGGAACATGGGTTGTTCAGAGAAGAATCTGCATTCCTTCCGTTTCAACTTGGTGTAAATGTTTTTTTTTTTTCTTTTCTTTCCGAAGTGAAAGCTGAAAATGTTTATTCTTGACGCAATAGTCATAGCATAATAGCTAGAAATGCAACATTTCCACGTAAGAAAATAATGAAACGTTCGTATCAGACATGGGATTTATTGAATGTTGATATTGTACTATTTTCAATTATTTGGGGCCATAAGATAATATGTCCTTTTTCTCAAAGCTTTCTACAAATAAACGATTTTTGAGCTGAATATGTTTATGCTATATTTTCTTGAATAGTTTATTACTTGACAGTTCTTTTGACAGAAAGTTAAAGAATTAATTTAAAAGGTATACTTCTACTTACAGACAAATGAATTACATAGCAAAGTATACATAAGTAGATATAGTTTTCAGTTTGCTGATGGTATGCATTGCAATAACTGCTTTTAGAAACTATAAAATTCGGTGAGATTTTGCCAGTATGTCTAATGTTTCGAATCTACAAATGCAAGTCATCTACAAATTTTCTTATCTAAGCATCTGTAAATGCGGGTCATCTACAAATGTTCTCTTCTATACATCTACAAATGCAGGTCATCTATAATTGGTCTTTTTTAGACATCTACAAATGTTAAACTGTACATTTCATAAAGTATAGTCTGATATACAAAGTAACATATTCATTTCACATGGATAAAAATCGGGACATTCTTAAATAACTCATTTCAACAAACCACTGTATGATAAAAAGAAATAGAAAGATTTCTTTGAGTTCTTCACATTAAATAAGAAAAAAATCATTCTTGAAGACTTAATACATTAGGATCACAAATGCTACTAAATCATATCCTTACTTTTTTTTCTCTTTCCTAAAATGCCAACCGCAACGAAGACGAATAGCCAGAGGAGAAAACAAATAAATCTAAACGAATCTCTGGTTCTTCCCTTTTTATCAAAACGTTGGCTTTCGCCTTGTTATCGCTACACCCTTTTAGGTTTGGCTTCCTTTTTTTTTTTCAGGGCCAGGTTGTTAAATGACACTATCCAGCGGATCGATTTGAAGCGAATCACCTTTCTTCTACAACACATTTTAGTTCCCCACCTGGGGCAGGAACTGAAAATGCAAATCAATACCTTTTCCTTTAGTGCTTCTGTCAACTTTGCCATTGACAGCTCTGGCTCCATTACTTGTTTGCCGCAATGTATTCTGCCAGGAACATGGGTTGTTCAGAGAAGGATCTGCATTCGTTCCTTCTCAACTTGATGCAAATGTATTTTTTTTTTCCTTTCTCTGCCAAAGTGAAAGCTGAAAATGTTTATTCTGAAAGCAAAGAATAGCTAGAAATTCAACTTTCCATGTAAGAAAATTATGAAAGATTCATGTCAAACATGAAATTTATTGAACGTTTATTATATCTTGCACTATTTTCAGTTATTGGTTGCGATAACTTAATAAGTTATGTCATTTTCTTCAAACCTTTCTACAGATATCCGATAGTTGAACTGAATATTCATATGGTATATTTTCGTGAAATTTGTATTACATGACAGAAAGAGAAAATTAAAAAAAATTTTATGGACAAAATTAAAAAATTAATTAAAAGTTATGCCTCATGTTATAACCAAATAAAATGTAAAATGTGGATAAGACGGAGTATTGAGTTTGTTAATGGTATGTATTGCAATCACAGTTCTTAGAATTGAGAAAATTCTGTGAGAATTTGCTAGTTTGTGAAATTCCTCACATCTACAATCGGCTACACGTCTGTAAATTATCTTTTCTATACATCTAAAATGTTCTTTTCTATACTTTTCATTTACGAATGTTGTTTGGATGTTCGTCTTAAGTATATAATGAACATTCCAGAGATGACACTGCCTTCCTGAAGAACTTTCTGATGTGATTGTCCAACATAAGGGAAACACTCATCATCATGAAAGCTCTATCTTTTGAAGTATGGCGAAGCGACAAATTTATAATGACTATCAGATCTCTTCTTTTCTGAACAGTGACTGCAACAAATACCACAAAAGGTTCAAATCTGATCGCCAGCTGCGCACGTTAACCCTTGGGCCTTGAGTAAGACTTAAAAATACCACAAAAAGGTGTAAGTATCGTATATCATAGCATGTTGAAAGAAACTGCTGTTACATTTTTCACTTTAATTCTTTTTTACTGCATTTTCAATCTCTTGCATATGAAGAGTAGGTAATTTTTCATTTTGTCCAACGCAATTCTGCTTTAGGTCCTGGGTTTCCGTTCTGTAAACAAGCGTCGTTCATAAAAGCTATAGATGAAAAATTTCTTTTTTAAACATCCTTTTTTTCGCCAAACAAAAAAAGGCGAACTTTATTCCTTAGCTAACAGCAGCCCTTTTATATATTTCAACCCATCTATCACAGTAGCTCACACTGTTTGAGGAAGCCATGCATCAGAAAGTTCTCTGGGAAAATTCTTGACTTATTCGAAACTCTTAGCAGAAGTGAATATTCCAGGATATTATTTACTGCCGAATTTGAATGAAAACGTCTGAAGTGATGTGTTCGATAGAATACTCACTTGAAGGAATTGTATTTACTCAGGTAGTCTTTATAAATTGGGAATGAATCTTTATTTACATTTCCTGTTGTATAATTTTTTTCGGTTCCTTTTGAATGAAATTTCGTAACGTAGAATATGTACGACTTACTAAGATACTTTAGCATGACTTAATAGGATAAGAGGTCTACATTTTTTTAATCATCTGTTTCTTTTTATCACACATGCATGTTAAATTCTTCTGTTTGGCAAAAAAAAATTTCTATAAACAATTAATACGTTTGTTGTTGCTTGTTTAACATCAGTGGGTCTTTTCCATTTATGTATGTCACAAATACCCACCTTGGGTGATGAAGGGATGACAGTGCCTTCTAGTGAAAATTTTAGGAGTACCTACGCTGTGTTTCTATGTCAGAACCCAAATAATTCTCGCCAGATGGCGGTTCTATCGAAGAGAGGGACTTTACACTGTCACCATCTTAATCAAGTCTCTCCTTTTCTGAAATCAATAACCACAATCGGAGTTCAACCTAAGATATCCTGAAGCTAGCAGACTTGTTACCACTGGACCACTACTTAGGTGGTCTTTATAAATGGGAATGCACCTTTATTTACTTTTCCTGTTGTATCATTTTTTTTCGGTTCCTTTTGAATGAAATTTCTTAAAGTAGAATATGTTTCAGCACGACTTATTAGGATAAGAGGTCTACATTTTTTTTTTATCACACATGTATGCTAAGTTTATCTGCTTAGAAAAAAAGGAAAAACTTATTCAATTTCTGTATGCAATTAGTAGGTTATTTAATTTAGCATCAGTGGATCTTTTTCCTTTATATATGTCCACCTTAGGTGTCAAGGAGAGGACAATGCTTTCTG
>BPLQ01006844.1:0-47770 GCA_021605075.1 Caerostris darwini | reverse complement strand
ACGCATCTACGATCATCCTTCATTTTTAGTCCTTCATGGCATCTTCCAGCATGGTAAAATATTTAATTTCATTGACTCAAAATAAGCGAATCTAATCATAAAATGATGGGCATTCACGGTCGAAAGTTTTAAAAATACTCCCATGATTACTCCACATCCATGTATACAGCGAGCCTTTTAATACTTTATGAATTATACAGGGTATCGAATCTTCCAGACTATTAATCACTGTCAGGTTAA
This sequence comes from Caerostris darwini, assembly GCA_021605075.1. Taxonomy (NCBI): domain Eukaryota; kingdom Metazoa; phylum Arthropoda; class Arachnida; order Araneae; family Araneidae; genus Caerostris; species Caerostris darwini. Next base: position 47,530 of record BPLQ01006844.1, on the reverse strand, counting down.
TGAATTCAACAGGCAAATCAGCGAATCTTTTGAATATCTTGTACACCCTTTTTCCCGGAGAGTTCCAATTTCTAAAAATTTGAATTCCTCCTTTCCTTTAAGAGGATGTATCAAACGGAATACATAATTTTATCCGACGAAATCCATTTTTTTATTTTTGCAGTTTATTTTAGTTTGACCGTTTCAAAGACGAATGCTTGTATACTCATGAATTATTCAGTAATTTCACCATATTTGGAAGTATAATATAATTAGGTTATCTTTTTGCAGGATCCAAGCTCATCAATTTGCTTCAGGGACAAGGATAGATTTTTTTTTATGTCTTTTAGTTATGAATTGCTGCTACAACACATTTTATAGCGGAGGGAATGAATACATGTATAAGTTCTCTATTACCATTCTTTGGTATTAACTCGGAAGAAAGAAGTTCCATAGCCCCCCTCCCCAAAGTTAAGATGTGCATTTTGTTCCAGATTTTTCCTGATGAACGAAATCTATTAAGTGTAAAACACTAGCATTAAAACAGAGAATATCGTTTGGGGATAAAGTCAAGAGAGAATATTGTTATAGCAAACAAGTGAAATTTTCTTCTTATGAGATTTGATAATATTGCCAGTATTTTTTGAAAATGTTAATTGTATCATGTCAAATCAAAAATGAATATATATTAGCAACCATCTTGTCCGTTGCAAAATGTAGTCAAATATTAAAATGATATATTAACAAATGATAGTGCCATGGTTTTTTTATACTTTATATGAACATTAAAGTGAATTTAAAGAATTAGTATCAATTTCAGGATTCAATGAGATAAGTGAGCCTTACCTACGTGTTGTGGTGGGGCTACGGGTAACATGTTCTGGCCCTAACTGGGTGTGGTTTAGTTGAAATATTTGAGGCACAGGTATGAAAACTCATAGTTTTATCTACACACGCAAAAACACCACACACCTACAATTAGACATGCAATATTTAACACATTGAAAAAGAGATAATTACGGAATCTTGGAAGGACTCCACTTTTAAGTCAAAAATCCGAAACTCGACTACGCTCAGGGTGCAAGAAATATACTTCCTTTGCGGGGTGAAATCTGTAGGTCAATTAAGGCCAAGGGTGCGCTAAATATATTTCCTGTCGAGATGAGATGACCTGATAGACAAATATCTAGTCCTCTGACATTTGGTACCCATGCTTCGGATCAAATCCTCCCGGTGGCATGGAAGGTTGTTAGTTGTTCGGAATACACGTTAAACTATAGATCCCTGTCTAATTAGCCTAAAGTATGCAAAAAATGTCAATGAATCGACAAACAAAAGTGAAGTCAAGGACCATCTTCTTGAAGTTTTAAGTATATCTTCAGTTCTTATAGCTTAATAGACGTCCTTATCCTTTTCATAGACAAAGAAGCTTTCAGCTCGAAGTTACTTGTTAGGTTTCTGATCGATTGCACACAATTGAGAAATTTTAATCTTTATATCTAAAGTCGCACCAGACCCTATTATACATTAAATAGCCAAAAAAAAAGTGACAATTGGATTTTCTTGTAAAAACTAATCAAAAAAGTCATCGACGAAAAATTAATGCCTAATTGAATTTAAAAATCGCACTTCACGCATCACTTTTTTTCCCAAGACTGGAGATATCCTTGATGTTCTTTCCTTTCACGGTACTGTGCATTATCCTTTCACCTCGACGCACCTACGATCAACAATCATTTTTAGTCCTTCAAGGCATTTTCCAGCACTGTACAATATTTATTTCCCACTAGTCAAAATAAGCGAATCTCCTCATAAAATGATGGGTATTCACAGTCGAAAGTTTTAAAAATACGTCCATGATTACTCCGCATCCATGAACAACGCGTCTTTTAATGCTTTATGAATTAAACAGAATATCGAATCTTCTAGACTATTAATCACTGTCAGATTAATGTATTCAACAGGCAAATCAACAAATCTTTTGACTATCTCGTACACCCTTTTTCTCAGAGAGTTCGAATTTCTAAAAATTTGAATTCTTCACTTTAAGAGGATGTATCAAACGGAATACATAATTTTATCCGACGAAATTCATTTTTTTCTGCGGTTTATTTTAGTTTCACTGTTTCAAAGACGAATTCTTGGATACTCATAAATTATTCAGTAGTTTCACCATATTTGGTAGTAAAATATAATTTAGTTATCTTTTTGCAGGAGCCAAGCTCATCAGTTTGCTTCTTGAAAAAGGATAGTTTTTTTTATGTATTGCTTCTATGGCACATTTCATACCGGCAATGAATGAATACATATATAAGTTTTATATTGCCATTCTTAGGTATTAACTTTGAAAGGAAATGTTTCAATCCCTCCGAAATTAAAAAAAATGAGGTTATGGAGTTAGGTATTATAAAATACGATCCGTATTTAACCCCTTAACTGCCGCCGGTGTATATATACGCCTCACTCAACCGATGCGTTCCCTGCCGCCGGCGTATATATACGCCTTTCCGAAGTACGATCCTTTGTATTGCGCTGCTATAAAGAAAACTGCTCCCACGGTCTTGGAATGCCACAAAATGATCTTGACAATGTTTGAAACGGATTTTATTATTTCAGAGAAAAGCGATAGGGTATTGGTAAAGGGGATGTTTCTGAAACGGTGAGTCATAGCTGTGCAGTTTTTGCTTCTGTTTCTGTTTGAGTAGGTCGTGCTTTTTTTTATTCTTCTTTTGCTTCCGTTTCGTCGTGAAACCAGCTATCAATGCAATGAATGTGATTTTTGGTTTATGTGAATTGGTTTATAAAAAACAAGTTTAGACATTTTAAATAAATAGTTATTTCTCCTATCATATTTTACATATGAAACAATAAAGAATTCTTGTTTTAGGAAATATCACACAGCAGATAATTTCTAACATCTGTTTTATTACACTGTTATTCTATACTTTAAATTTAGAATTTTTGTTTTTTTTTACATTTTATTTTTTCTGTGAAAGTAAAAAGGTTTTATGTTGCAAAACGCACCTTTTTTTTTTTCCTCCAATACATCGCATAACTACGCGCGCCTGTATGAAAAACGGTGGCACTGGGGAGCGCATCTCGTAAGTTTTCCTCGGCAGGTAAGGGGTTAAGATGTGTATTTTATTCAAAATTTTTTCGATTGGACGAAACAAATAAAGTGTAATACACTATCTTTACAACAGATAATGTATGTTGAGGCAAGGTCAAAGGATGAGATTCTGGAGGCACATTTTTTTATTTCCAAAATTTGAGAATTCACAGTTTTATTTACACACTGACAAGCATCCCACTCCACTTCTACGCTAAAGAACATGAACTAGGCTACGTGTAGGATGAGCGAAATAAACTGCCTCTCTGGCTGAGAGTCTGTAGGTCAAGTAATGCTTCGGGATGTGCTAAATATATTTCCTCTCGGGATGAGATGTCCTGATGGCCAATTAGCATGTCTTTGAACTTTGCTACCACAAGACTGAGGTTCGAATACCGGCGGTGGAAGAGATATTTGTTTGTGATTCGGAATTGGGGCCCTGATAGTTGAGTAGCTAGCGATGTGGCGGTCGGTACCACAGGTTTCGGGTACGAGTCCGTAGGCGCGGCCCGGCGGTTCACTGTTTCACTTTGCTCGTTGATTTTTGTAATGGCTCATAATCCACTCGTAGCTGTAGGTCCCGATCTCATAAGACTGCAGAGCGTCACAGAGCCCAATCAGATTTCTCGCTCATATTATTTTCAAGCTGTAAAGGGCAATTCAACTGTAGATACAGTAATGTGGTGTTGTATAGTAATAATAGTGATTCGGAATCCACATTAAACTGTAGGCCCCGGTGTAATTTGCCTAATATGTACACAAAATGACAGTACAGCCAGCTACCAAACCAAAGGAAATCCAAAACCACATTCTAGAAGTTTTAATTCTACCTTCACTTCCTAGAATTAAATGTAACTACTTTTCGATTATAGCTTTAACACACTTATCCCTTACATTGATTGCGAAGCTTTCAGTTCTATATCGATTCTTGGTTTTCTGATCGATTGCATACACCTGAGAAATCTTACGCTTTACCTCTAAATCTGCTCCAGCCCATATTTTGCATTAAATAGTCAAGAAAAATGATAATTTGATTTTCTTATAAAAAATAATAAAAACATTAGAGTAAAATTAATTTCTAATTGAATTTCAAAATTACACTTCACTCATCACTTTTTTTAAGGCTCGAATTTTTCATGGCACCTTTTCTTTTTTTTTATCAAGGTACCATGTATTATCCTTCACCTAGACGCATCTGCGATTATCAATCATTTTTAGTCCTTCGAGGTACCTTCCAGCACGATTAAATATTTATTTTCACAAAGGCAAAATAAGCGAATCTTCTCATAAAATGATGGGCATTCACAACCAAAAGTTTTAAAAATATCCCCCGTGATTACTCCTCCATCCATGTATACAGCGCGCCTTTTAATACTTTTTGAATTATACAGTGTATCGAATCTTCCGGAATATTAATCACTGTCAGGTTAATGTATTCAACAGGCAAATCAGCGAATCTTTTGAATACGTCATACACCCTTTTTCTCGGAGGATTCGAATTTCTAAAAATTTGAATTCTCCGCTTCAAGAGGATGTATCAAACGGAATACATAATTTTTTCCGACGAAATTCATTTTTTTTCTGCAGTTTATTTTAGTTTCACTGTTTCATAGACGAATGCTGCGATGCTCATCAATATTTCAGTAGTTTCGCCATATTTGGAAGTATAATATAATTTGGCTATCTTTTCGCAGGAGCCAAGCTCATCAATTTATTTCAGGGACAAGGATAGCTTTTTATATTTCTTTTAGCTATGAATTTGCTGTTATAGCACGTTTTATAGCATCCATGAATGAATACGTTTATAAGTTCTTTTCTACCATTCTTAGGTATTTACTTGGAAGAAAAAGTATCAAACTCCAAATGAGATTTCCAATCAAATGAGATTATGGAATTGTGCACCGTAGAATTGTAGAATACGCTCCGTATTTAAGATGTGTATATTATTCAAGTTTTTTTTTTTTTTATAAAGGTAACCAATAAAGTGTAAAACACCATCATTAGAACACAGAATGTCTTTTGGGACAAAGTCGAGAGAAAATTGTTATGGAAAACAAGCTAAAATTTTCTTGTTTGGAGATTCGGTAGTATTCGAAAGATTTGTTTAAATGTAAATCCTACATAGGCTATAAAATGAAAAGTAAATATATATTAGTAATCAGCGTATCTGTTGTAGTCAAACGTCGGCCTTTTTATAATAGGTAAATAGTAGAAACCTTCATACCAATTCCTATTACAATAAAAATGATTCACAACAAATGAAAACAAAGACCTACGCGTTTCGATTTCCAAATATTTTTAGAATTTTATTAAACATTTTACAATGCAAGTAAGAACTTATTGCAAAAAAAGGATTTAGTTTCTTAAAAGAGTACACAACTAATCCATCTAACATCAAATAAAAAAAAATTATAGATAATAGATAAAAACAAACATTCACGCTAATTCATAGTTTCTGAACATAATACACAATTAATCGATCCTACATCAAATAAAATATATTATAGATAGCATGAACGTTTCTGGTTTATCTGTTAATTCATGCAACAATTAAAATAATTGATAACAAATGAAAGCAATAACTTATACAGTTTCGGTTTCCAAATATTTCTACAACTTTATTAATTACTTTATAATATACAAGTAAGTACTTATTGCAAAAGCAAAATGGAACCTTAGTTTCTTAACAGAGTGCACAACTAATCGACCCAACATAAAATCGAAATGTATTATAGATAACAGATATAAAAAAAACATTCATAATAATAGATTAAAACAAGTATAAATAAAATAGTAAATAGTATAGTATATATAAATAAATAACAAAAACCTGTACAGTTTCGGTTTCCAAATATTTTTAAGACTTTATTAAATATTTTAAACAACAGGCCAGTACTTCTTGCAAAGACAAAATTGGGCCTTAGTTTCTTAACAGAATACACACCTAATCGATCCAACATGAAATAAAAATATATTACCAAAACTTCCTTAGAGCGCCATAGAAGTCCAAATCCTCCTTGGTTATGAGGTGCCTTGACTATCAGCCATCAAACGTGTAAACACCAACGGCCCAAGAATATCAGTGGACCATAAAAAACGCTCATATAATTTCTGTTATAGGTCTTTTTATGTTTCGAGATCCAGTTTATTTCTCGCTTACTTCCACGATAAATGACAAGTGTTCTGGTGTCGTAAATCACACAATGGGCTGTAAAATAAAATAGAGCAAGGGAATCCAATGGCTTACTTCAACTAATAAGAAAAGACAATTTTAATCAAAACCTTAATAAATGAAAAAGGTTTAATTGGAAACTTTATATTTAGTTTTAAAAAAAAATCTGATGTGTAACACACTGAAATAAAATTCAGCTGTAAACATTGGGTGTAATTCACAACAACGTTGAACTGCTACAGGCAAATTTAAAAGAGCTTTATTATTGATATTTTTAAGGTATAAAATAAAAGAAATATTTTAAATATAATAGCTTGTCTCACTCAAATTATATGTATACTATGAACATTGTAATTCTTGCTCTATTAACAGATGAAGCAATATTATTGGTTATGGCAAATGTATTCTGTCAGTAAGTAGCATTTGAATGGATAATTCGAAACTCTTCTATCTTCCCGTGATTTTTATTGGAACATCACAAATTGATAATTCGAAGGTCTTTTGTTTTGTTTAATTGAAAACTTTGAATAAATGTTAAGTTTAAAGAAAAGACTCTGACTCAATCTTAGACGCTGAAATAAAAATCAAGCTATAATCATTCGGTGCCAGTCACAACACAATGACTTTAAGTAGGTTTTTTTGCTAAAAATTAATTTAAAATTATTTTATTTATATTTTTAATGCATAAAATAAAATACACACTTTTAAATTTCAATTATTTATCACTCGCGTTATATGTATACTGTAAACATTCCAATTATTGTTGTATTAACAGATGAAGGAATACAATTGGTTGTGATAAATGTCCTCTGTCAGTAAGAGTCACCTGAATGGATAATTGGAAGGTGTTTTGTTTAGTTGGAAACTTTAAATGAATGTTATGTAAAAAAAAAATCTGATGTATAATACACTGAAATAAAATCCAGGTTGTAATCATCAGGTGTCATTCGCAATACAATGGCTTTAAGAAGGTTGATTTTCTGAAAACTAATTTAAAGTAACTATATTTATATTTTTAAGACGTAAAATAAACTAAATAATTGAAATTCAACACCTTGTCTCACTCGAGTAACATGTATATTGTGATCATTCCAATTGGAAAAAAATATGCATAACACAGTGAAATAAAATTCAGGCTGCTAATATTGTATAACTGTCACAACACGATGGCTTTAAATGGGTTGATTTGCTAGAATAATTTAATATTTACAATAATTTATAAATACATGAAACGAATTTTTGTGAAATACAAATTCAAGTTCTACTGACGACATAATATTTTTAAAGGGCGACTTTAATTTTACGTTTGTTTATTTTTCATTTTAATACTTTTAACTTGTAACGCAGATGTTGCTACATTATTTTACAAATTATGTACTTCATTGTTAATCAGCTGCGAAGGAAAATTTTGTTTCGACTGCATCCGCTGCAGACGATGAGTCAGCATATATTATTAAACAAGTAATATAAAAAAAAAATTTAAGTCAATTCCTACTTTTTTTCACTATATTGCAGAAAGTCCTTTATGAATAAATTTCATTCATTTTTTAAAATTTATCTGGCGCCATCTATTGGTGGATATATGCCACTTAAATCTAAAAAAAATTATTTAATTAATTAGATTTAATTACTAAACTAATATTTGAAAAAAACTGTATTAACATCCAGTGTCATCCACTACAAGTTCAAAAAAATGTATTTGAACTTGATTGGATGAATAAAAAGTATTTTAGGAACGATTGAAAATTTTAACAAGATATATATAGGGAGAGTGTGAGCTAATAGAAGGAATTGAACAATTAAATAATCGATGCTAATATTTAAAAATATATTTGAAATCATATTTTCGACATTTTTAATCAAATCATCTTTAAATACTATTTTGATTAACCATATTTTATTATTCTTGGATTGTTTATTCTGTCCATTCTAATATTTTTCTTATATTTGTTATAGATATTTCGATTTCTTTATTGTTTATTTTCAATAATATTTTTTTCAATAAATCTGTAAATGGAATAAGAATAAAAAAGCACATTATAAATAAATACCTTTAAAAAAAAAAAAGAAACAAAATCACTTTTAAATGTTTTTACCTTGTCTTTCACAGAATATAATAAAAAATATATTGTAATAAAAAAACAATATATTAAAGCTCTATACAAAACGGTTTAAGTCAATTTAAAAAAATAATTTCAATTTATGTCATCATATAATAAATAAATACTACAGAAAATACTTATATACCATTTATTCATACCAAAAGATATTCCTCTTGAAATAATGATCATAATTTGAATAATAATCATAATATAATCATTTGGATAATATAAATAATCATTTCTTTTGAATAGATTGAAATTTATAACATTTGCCTAATCTTAAAATCATTATTATTTAAAATGTATCCATTTTACTAAATTAGATATCCGAATATTGGCTTAGTTAGTGAAATATAGTTTCCATTATTTTGTGTTTCAATTTGACTAAAGTAAATCACTTTAATACTATAATAAATCTTATTAACGTAATTCAGCATTTAAATATATCGTATATTATAATTGATCCATACGTTAGTTTAATATAGATTTAAAAGTATCATATATTATTAATGTATGCAAATATATAATAAATGTCATTTAATAAGTATATAATGTAATTTATTTCTCAATGTATATAATGAAAGCAATTCTTGAAAGGTTTTAAATCTAAAATTTTGATGCTTATGTATTATTGTTTAAAAATGCTTTTGTTATTTTTTTTCTTTGGAGGTTCTACAACTTAAATTTACTTTCTTATTGCAACATTGTGATTCTTTATCTATGAGCATGCTACTTAAAAAAAAAAAAAAAAATGATTAAATAAATGATAATTTAATACATCAATTTTTAAAAAACATAACAGAAAAGAAACAAAATGTTTTCTAAACGTTTATTGGTTTCTTTATAGTATGTGCAGTATATTAAAGAAACTTCAATGTATTAAAATGATAATTGTTTAGGGGAGTTCTGTGTAAATAAAAGCTTATATGGTAAAAGAAATTAGAGTTAATAATCAAAACTTTCATTTTTCCGTTACAAGAATATAAAAGACGTGATATACTATGTGCAAAAATCAAGCATAACGCATATAAAAAATCTGTAAAACTCAAAAATTTTTTTGATTAGTTACGTCAATTAATGAGGCCAACTCAAGACAGTATGGTTAATTAATACTCACAAATCAATATTTTCGAATCTCTTTCGCGGTGTATTGTTGATTTTGTATACTGGGCACGTTTTGGCCTAAAGTCATTTATTATTAGCACGCCAGATACATAATACATCCATCGTTATCTAGCCAGTAAGGTAGATTAAACCCAAATAGTTGTTCAAAATTCAAAATGAATACCCTCAAAATTGACAAATTGAAATTGAGTGATTTATAAGTCTTCTAAGAAATAATCTTACAAACCAGGCTGCTCAGGCATTTTTCAATGCATAAAAAAGCTTTTTGTTCTTTATTTTCGATATTTTATATACTTATTCTTTCTGTTTATATTCCTTTTTAATTGAGATGCATTTTTATTTCAAATATATAAAAAAGAAATATTTATAGTTTTATATTTATCTTTATAGTATTTATTTCAGAAACATCATTAATTTCAGAACTTATACTGCATCTTTATAGGCCTAAATTTAATGTAATATACACTCTAGAGCCAAAACATTATGACCACCCCTACATTTTGCGATGAACTCACCTGGATGACGTGTAAGGCACGTGATTAGGTGGAAGTGGTATTTAACTGGTATTAAGTGGTGGTATTAATCCATGCCAAGGCGGGTTGAGGCTGTGTTGCGCGCCAAAGGTGGGCCAACTCGTTATTGGCTGGTGGTCATAATGTTAGGACTGCATTTGGCATGGAATTCAGCTTGGGAATTGAATCATGCAAGTGCCGAATAGTGTTTAGAGGAATATTGAACCACTCTTCATGAAGATATTGTGAATGTTTAGGAATATATGACGATGGAGGATATCGATTTCTCCTGGGATTGATTGCTCTAAAATAGACCATATCGGTTCATGATATTGAGGTCGGGTGACTATGCGGGCCAAGATAGGTGTTTAACTTCCTCCTCGTGTTCACCGAAGCATGATTGGACAGGTCCCACTGCATAGATGGGTGCATTATCTGCCTGGAAAAAATCTTACTCCTGCAGGAAACTAAATTTGCATCATAAGATGAACCCGGCCAGCTAAAAACCTCTCTATACCTATCCTGTGATTATTTTCTCTTAAAGATAACGGTTAGGGCCAGCGGAAAACCAATTACATACGGTTGCTCATACATGACATATCCACTTCCATTCTAGACAGTTGCAGGGATAAATTACCATCATACGCTTGTGGAAGTCCTCCAAACGTGCACCCGCCCTGATGGGGGAAGAGTGTGATAGATGATGTCTTTGACCTATAACTGTCTTCCACTTATCAATCCACTGTAGTTCTTGTGTGGCTGTGTCGGGGTCCTGTAGATGCAGATCTTTTGACATTAATAGAAGTGATGAGGATTTAGAATTGCTGCCTCGGCATAAAGTCCTGCTTATGAAGGTGCTTACTAACTGTAAATATTGATACTGGAAATACCAAGGTGCTGCTTGCGCTCTTCTGTCATTCCGGCTGCATTTGTTTTCTTTTAGAATTACAATCCGCTTCAATACCTGCCACAGTCTCTTTAAATCATTTTTCTCCTTCCATCTATTACTTTGTTTGATAATCTTGAAATGCTCTAGAAACTGTTTCTAGATGATGTTTGATATGCTCTAGAACTCCAAAAAGCTGAGATTTTGCTCACGCTTGTCGGATTCTTACAATTCACCCCTTTTGAAAGTCTGTGAGGTATAATATTTTACGCTTTTGAGAAAAATCAAAGATGTATGCAAACCTCACTAAAGCTACCTCACATTGCCATGATATATACTTTAACATATCAAAAACACTGGCAGCTAAGATTACATTTTAATGCTTTTAACATGCCACTTTTATTTCACATCATTTCCATTATTTTGATAACCACCTATATATGTATATAATATAAATTATCAAATATTAATGTGAGTACATTATAAAATGTAAATTAGCAAAAATACATCTTAATTTAAGCTTTACACTAATTCTACCTGCAAATGAAACGACAGCATAAAAAAAAGCTTTACTTTTAACTTTCCATGTAAAAAGAACCCTTAATAAAAATAAATATTTATTAATTTTCTTTCTTTCATAGTTTTTTTGCTCTTCGTGTTAAAGTATTTAACATACAGTGTTTAACTCGACTTACCGTTGCAAATTAAGAAGAAGAAAATATATTTATTCCTCGACATCTCAACAACGCTTTATTTTCTCAAGGGTTATTAGATTTGCATTTTCTGCAATGATCTTCTCCAAATAACGGAAAGAGTTCTTTCTAGAAAAAGGGTAAAAGGGATATTTCTAAAGTTAATGAGGAAGACAAATTTTATTTTGTTTATTTTTTTATTTAAATTTTCTTACTTTGAAAACGAGGCATGATAATGATATGTTTTATTTTTATTAAAGTAAGGGTTTATATTTCATTTACTTACTGGAGCACTTTCTCTTTAGTTTCATGTTAAGAGATATACAGTTAATCCTGTACTTTTTAAATGCACGCATTATATTAGAAGTATATATCTACATATATTTTCTTACTTTCTTTTAAACGAGAAAGTCCATGAATGCTATAATAAATAATAAACCAGATACTTTTTTACAGTATCATATAAAAATGCAATGATTTTATATAGAAAATTCAGTCTTCCATATGTAGTACTTATATATTACATAGATCCATATATAATATACATATATGATTTGAATTGTACATGCATACATACATATAAAAATAATGCATATATAAATATACACATTCATGGGCACATAAATATATGCATTTATAAATTTTATACATTCATATATACAAATACATAGATTTTTGAGTGCATAAATTTACAAGACATGGCTACAGAGATTTCTAAAGTTTATGGGTCACAAAAAATAAAATGGAAACTTGGATATTAAATATTATAAATTTCTCACCGTAATTTCTAGTATAATGAAAGATTAGTAATTAGTGTGTATTAAACCAGATTGTAATTGAGAGGGTTGGATTGAGTTGTTTGAGGCACAGGATGTAGAATTTACAGCTTTATTTACACATGTACAAACACAACATTCCTAAAATTAGAAGCATGCATTATCTAACACATTTTTAGATGGATAATTATTGAATTGTGACAGGACTTCCCCTTCTAAGCTGAAAACTCTAAACTTGGTTACGCGCAGGTACGCTGAAATATACTCCTTTTTGTGTGAGAGTCTCGATGCCTACTAACCATTCCTCCTGAGCGCCAAAGGGGGGGGCGGTCTTGGCTGTGTGTAGAAATAAGCACGGTTACAGTAATATAATCTAAAAAAGTAAATGAAGAAATTTATGTGGGATATTATATTGTTTTTAAAAAAGCGTTTAGGTATATATTTCAATTTTGTTGTATATAATATGCATATACAGTATTTATATATTCCACAAATTTATTTCACTTAAATAATCATATATTTATATATAACCTACCTAACCTCCTGCTACTTTTCAAATTTTAATATATACACTGAAAAATGTAAATTAGCAAAATATATCTTAATTAAAGCCTTCCGCTAATTCTGCCTGTAAATGAAACGACGAAAAAAAGTTTTACTTTAAACTTTTCAAGTAAAGTATTCTTAATAAAAGTATGCACTTATTAATTTTTTTCTTTCGTAGCATTTTTTTGCTTTCGTGTTAAGGTATTTAACATATGCAACGCGACTTACCGTTGCAAATTAAGAAAAAGAAAAAAAGTATTTTTCTCTCGACATTTCAACAACGCTTTATTTTCTCGTTATTAGATTTGCATTTTCTACAATGATCATTTCTAAAAACGCAAAAGAATTCCTTCTAGAAAAGGTAAAAGGGAGAATTTTAAAGTTAATGAGAAGACAGATTTTATTTTTATTTATTTTTTTTAAATTTCTTACTTTGAAAACGGGGAATGATAATGGAGTATTTTAGTTTTATTTAAGTGAGGGGTTTCCTTTCACGTACTTAGTCGAGCACTTTCTCTTTAGTTTAATGTTTAGATATAACCAGTTAATCCTGTACTTTTTAAAAGGCATGCATTATACTTCAAGTATTTCTCTGCATATATATTCTTTCTTTTTTTTTTTTTAAACCGGAAAGTTCTTGAATGATACACTGAAGTGAACCAAAAGTCATGGGATAGCAATATGCAAATTTTCAGATGGCAGTAGCATCGCGTAGAACAGGTATAAATGCACAGTGCTTTCATACAGAAACACATTTGCATTTCTGTTCAAGTTATTCATGTGAAGAGGTTTTGATTCATGATGACGGCACGACGGGAATTAACAGACTTTGAACGCGGAATGTTAGTTGGAGCTAGACGCATGGGTCATGCCATTTCGGAAATTCAACATTCCCAGATCCACTGTGTCAAAGTGTTTCGAGTAGTATGAAATTTCAGGCATAACATCCCACCATGGACAGCGCAGTGGTCGACAGCCTGCACTGTAACGACCGAGACCGGCGACGTCTGCAAAGAGTCGTAAATTCTAACAGACAAGCAACACTGCGTCAAATAACCGCAGAAATCAATGTGGGACGTACAAGGGACTTGTCTGTTAGAACTGTGCGGAGAAATTTGGCTTTCTTGGGCTATTCCAGCAGAAGACCGACTCGAGTACTTTTACTGACAGAACGACATCGCTTGCAGCGACTCTCGTGGGCACGTGAGCATATCGGTTGGACCCTAGATGAATGGAAAACCGTGGTCTGGTCCGATGAGTCACGATTTCAGTTGGTAAAAGCTGATGGTAGGGTTCGAGTGTGGCGCAGACCCCACGAAGCCATGGACCCAAACGGTCAGCAAGGCACTGTTCAAGCTGGTGGTGGCTCCGTAATGGTGTGGGCTGTTTTTTCATGGCATGGACTTGGTCCTCTGGTGCGACTGGACCAAACATTGACTGGAAATGCTTATGTTCAGCTACTTGGAGATCACTTGCAGCCATTCATAGACTTCATGTACCCAAACAACGATGGGATTTTTATGGATGACAATACGCCATGTCACCGGGCCACAACTGTTCGCGATGGTTTGAAGATCATTCTGGACAATTCCAACGAATGATCTGGCCACCAGATCCCCGACATGAATCCCATAAATGCCGGATGGGACATCATCGAGAGGTCTGTTCGTGCCCAAAAATCCTGCACCATCAACGTTTTCACAATTATGGACGTCTATCGAGACAACATGGCTCAATATTCCTGCAGAAGACTTCCAACGACTTGTTGAGTCCATGCCACGTCGAATTGCTGCACTTCGCCGGGCGAAAGGAGGAGGGCCGAAACGATATTAAGAGGCATCCCCATGACTTTTTGTCACTTCAGAGGACCAATAAATAAAAACCCATACCATTACGGAGCTATCTTATAAGAATACAATGCCTTTATGACAGTTTGGGTCCATCTTCCATATATATCTGCGCTTACACTCGAACCCTACCATCAGCTCTTACCAACTGGAAATCGTGACATCATACATACCAGGCGACGGTTTTCCATTAAAATCTATGGCCCATATGTACGCATATGCTCATTGCTTCGTACGAATTCATAGATTATTTGTCAAATATAAGATAGAGTTGCGGTCTTCTGGAGATCAATAGCCCAAGAAATCCAAATTTCTCCGCACAGTTCTAACAGACAAGTCCCTTGTACGTCCCATTGATTTCTGCGGTTATTTGACGCAGTGTTGCTTTTCTGTTAGAATTTACGACTCTTTGCAGACGTCGCCGGTCTCGGTCGTTAAGTGCAGGCGGTCGACCACTGCGCTGTCCATGGTGGGATGTTATGCCTGATATTTCATACTCGGCACACTCTTGACACAGTGGATCTGGGAATGTTGAATTCCTAACGATTTCCGAAATGGCATGACCCATGCGTCAGAGTCCAACTAATAGTCCGCGTTCAAAGTCTGTTAATTCCCGTCGTGCGGTCATCATCACGTCAAAACTTCTTCACATGAATAACTTGAACAGAAATGAAAGCTCTGCGAAAGCGCTGTGCATTTATACCTGTTCTACGCGATGCTACTGCCATCTGAAAATTTGCATATTGCTATCCCATGACTTTTGTCACTTCATTGTATATATGTATATATATATATATATATATATACTCCTATCACTTTTCAAATATTAATGTATACACTATAAAAAGGAAATTAGCAAAATATATCTTAATTAAAGCTTTCCACTTATTCTACCTGCAAATGAAAATACAGCATTAAAAAAGTTTTACTTTAAACTTTTCAAGTAAAGTTTCCTTAATAAAAGTATGTATTTATTAATTTCTTTTTCATAATCATTTTTGTTTCATGTTAAGGTATTTAAGATATGCAACACAACTTACCGTTGCAAATTAAGAAGAAAAAAAAATTAATTTTTTCCTCGACATTTCAACAGCGCTTTATTTTCTCAAGGGTTATTAGATTTGCATTTTCTACAAAGATCTTTTCTGAATACGGAAAGAATACTTTCTAGAAAAAGGGTAAAAGGGAGAATTCTAAAGTTAATGAGAAAGACAAATTTTAATTTTATTTTTTTCTTACTTCGAAAACGAGGAATGATAATGGGATACTTTATTTTTCTTAAAGTGAGTGTTTTTATTTCACTTACTTAGTCGAGCACTTTCTCTTTAACTTAATGTTAAGAGACATCCAGTTAATCCCATACTTTTTAAAAGGCACGCATTAAAGTTGAAGTATTTCTCTACATATATTTTCTTTCCTTTTTTTTTTTTATACGGAAAAGCTTATGAATGATATAATAAATAATAAACCACATACTTTTTTAAAGTAGCTTATAAAAATGCAATGCTTTAATAGTCAAAATTCAGTTTTCCATTCATTTTGATATTATATAGATCCTATCCTTATTCCTACTTACAAAAGTACAAGTAGGAATTGGTACAGGCATACATAAGCACGTAATATATTCGTGCATAGATACAGCCCGACTTGTGGCTCAGTCGCAACGCGGTCTACTGATGAGCATTAGGGCGGGGGTTCAATCCACTGGTCAATGCTCCAAAAAACGAGGAGACTCGATGGCGTTAGTTATGTTCAGCATCAAGCCTCGTTCCTCGGACTAACTAGCAAGAGTTTTCTGGGTTCTGTCTCATACGATACGCAAATGCGGGGGAGTTCCTCTAAAAGTCCTTATGGAATGCACTACCCCCTTTCAGCGTCACGGAGCCAAGTCAGACTTCCACTGCCGGGTGCTCCATCAAAACTGACAATGACGGCACCCTTCCTTCCTTTCACACGGGTTGATGAACTTGTTCTAGTTGTTGTTGTCTACCAAGCGGGATAGGAAAAAAAAATTTGTAGGCTCATACATAAGTACATATATGAATTGGTATATGTATACATATACACTACTAGCATATGCACATTACATGAATAAACGCATTTATGGACACATACTAGTATATATAACTCTTCTACAGAGAGTTTTGTGTTTATATATATATATATATATATATATATATATATATATGTGTGTGTGCAGAGAGAGGGAGACATAAATTGCTTCAATTCTATGCACTATTGACTCTAAACGGAAGATTATTTTGTGTAATCCGGAATCCTGGAATATCGGAATATCTGGAATACCTGGCTTAATGTGTTTTGATTTGTACCCAGTCATGTAGAAAGCAAAAATAGCATGTTTTATAATATCCTTAGGATGCGTATTCATTGATAAAGCTATCATTAGTATGTTATAAATAATTTCTGCATGTATATATATCCCATTTTAAATATTAATGTATATATTACAAAATGTAAATTAGTAAAATATATCTTAATTAAAGCTTTCCGTCAATTCTGCCTGCAAATGAAACGACAGCAGAAAAAAAAGAAGATTTACTTTAAACTTTTCCTGTAAAGCATCCTTAATAAAAGTGCGTATTCATTAATTTTTTTTCATAGTCTTTTTTTTACTTTCGTGTTATGGTATTTAACATATGCAACTCGACTTACCGTTGCAAATTAAGAAGAAAAAAAAATGTTTTCCTCCACATTTCAACAGCGCTTTATTTTTCTCAAGGGTTATTAGATTTGCATTTTCTACAATGATCTTTTCAAAATAACGGAAAGAATTCCTTCTAGAAAAGGGTAAAAGGGAGAATTCTAAAGTTACAGAGAAAGACACATTTTATTTTAATTTTTAAAAAAATTCTTACTTTGAAAACGAGGAATAATAATGGGTTATTTTATTTTTAGTGAAGTGAGTGTTTTTATTTCACTTAAGTAGTCGAGCACTTTCTCTTTAGCTTAATGTTAAGAGACATCCAGTTAAACCTATACTTTTTAAAGGCACGCATTATATTTGAAGTATCTCTCTACATATATTTTCTTTCCTTTTTTAAACGAGAAGTCCATGAATGATATAATAAATAATAAACCGAATACTTTTTAATGTATTTTACAAAAATGCAATGCTTTTATATGACATGTAGAATGATATGTCTTATTTTTACTGGGTATTATTGTCAACCCTACTCTCAACAATAATGTTAGACTTGGACCTACAGTTTTATTTGGCTTCCGAAACACTACAAACATCCATGGCACTGCCGGAACCCGAAACCTGTGGAACCGAGCGCCAGAGCGCTAGCCACTCAGCCATTCAGGTCCATATATATATATATGCGGCTTTCAATTATTTTTAAGTTTATTATTTAATTTTATTTATGCTTATTATTTTTATTGTATTTATTTCAGCAATATTTAACATTTCAGAAGTAAACCTATTAAACATTTTTAAATATTTGCCTATGAAGATATATTATATCTTTATAGACAAATATTTATACTACATCTCATTATATATATATATATATATATTCCTAGAACTAATTAATGCATACATTATAAAATATAAATTAGCTAAATCTATCTTAATTAAAGTTTTCCACTAATTCTGTCTGAAAATGAAAACACAGCATTAAAAAACAGTTTATTGTACTTTTCATGTAAATTATCCTTAATAAAAATGTGTATTTATTATTATTTTTTTTTTCATTCACATTTTTTTAGCTTTCGTTTTAAGGTATTTAACATATGCAACGCGACTTACAGTTGCAAATTAAGAAGAAGAAAAAGTTATTTTTTCCACGGCATTTCAACAACGCTTTATTTTCTCAAGGGTTATTAGATTTGCATTTTCTACAATGATCTTTTCTAAATAAGAAAATAACTTTTTCTAAAAAAGGGTAAAAGGGAGAATTTTAATGTTAATGAGAAGACAAATTTTATTTTTATTTATATTTTTTTATAATTTCTTACTTTGAAATCGGGGAATGATAATGGGGTATTTTATTTTTATTAAAGTGAGGGCTTTTATTTCACTTACTTAGTCGAGCACTTCCTCTTTAGCTTAATGTTAAGAGACACCCAGTTAATCCTATACTTTTTAAAGGCACGCATTATATTTGAAGTATTTCTCTACATATATTTTCTTTCCTTTTTTTAAACGAGAAAATCCATGAATGATATAATAAATATTAACCAAAATACTTTTTACGGTATTTTATAAAAGTGCAGTGCTTTTATATGAAAAATTTAGTCTTCTGTATATATTATATAGATATTGCATAGGTCCATGAATAAATACGTATGAATTGGTACATGGATACATAAACATATACATACATTACACACATTCATGGACACATATGTGCATTATTTCATATATGCATATATTTGTACGAATACATAGATTCCTTGTGCATAAATATAAGATATATATATATATATATATATTTTTTTTTTTGTGTGTGTGATTCAGCATACTTTAAGTTTGTAATTATAATACAAATTTTAACTTATAATATTTTATAAATATATTATGCATTATATTATCATCAATTTTATTTTAAATTTATTTTATTTCGATTCTGAAATTCGTAACAAGAAATTAGTAAAAAAATTAGATTAATAAATTTTTAATTGTTTCATCATAATACCAAAATATGGTGTAAAAAACTGATTGACGCAATTAGTTATTGTAAAAAAAGTGAGATATAAATTCTCGGTAGTCTTTTTCAACTATATTTTCCCAACTAATATTATTATGTGCTTAAAAATGAATTATAACTGATAAAATGTCAAGAATAACTTTTGTAAAATCTTCAAAACTCGTTATAACTTCATTTAGCGAATTCATATATGTGTACTTATTTTAAATCTTATACCTTGCTGTCTTTAACCTAGCATATCAATGTCATATCTGTTAGTATTTAATACAGCTACTTTAGCTCCATTCAAATAAACCACAATTTTGAATCTCTTTTACAGAAATACAATTTTGAATCTCTTTTAAGTGAATAGCATATTTTTATAAGTTACCTCAAAATAACTTCTGTTAAATCCAATTTATTCACGCTCTTTTTATTCTAAACCTTCAAACAGATCATAAAAGGAGCAAAAAAAAATGCAATATGCCAAATCCCAAGAAATAAATTCACTAACCATTGAAATTTTTCTGAAATCTTGTCAAAAATCTTCCTTTATTTAGATTGTCATTTCCGGAGATGAAATTGGATTTAATCTTGATTCTTTCTTTAAGAAAAAAATACTTCTTCAATAAAATAAAAGGGAATATTGATCAAAATCTGTTGTTATGAATGACGGCAGATATATTATTCATATCTGATGGCTAATAAATAGGAAAAGCGGCAATAACTTTTTCCACAATTACAATGACAACTAATCTTTATGGAAAATATATCTTAATCATTGGATTTTTATTTCCTGTTTCTGAGATTTCAAATAAAAATTCATACGGATAAAGTATTAGTTTTCCCTAATCATTAACATTTACTACTGTATCCAAAAAGTAAGACTAATTTTTAATTAAAATTTTCCGGGAATATGGTATTTCAATTTATTTTCTTTTTTAGGTTGATTGCACTGTCCTTCACATCTATGTGAAAATTTACGACAAAGTATTCATTGGTGTTAGAGTTACGCTTGGTTTTGTGAGATGTTAAAAATGGTTTCGGCGATTTTTGAAATGTTTGAATTAATTGAGCAAGAACTTTTGTTAAATTTCGTTTGTGGAAACGTATAGAATGTTGCAGAAGGCATTCGGAAGGATTCCTATATCGGGAAGAAATGTTTAAGACGACAGAGAACGCGTTGAAGACGAAGAGCCCTCTGGTCGAAGATCAACCTTAACCAACGAAGTTCACGTCAAAAAAATTAAATATTTAGTGCTTGAAAACCGTCGATTTACAATTAGATGATGATGATGTTGATGATTGTTGATGATTGATTACTGATGATGTTGGAATTTCAAAATGCTATTTTAAAAGATGTTTTTGGGCGCAAACGCGTCAACTCTTTATTTGTACAGAAAGCACTGAATGCGCCAGCTCCCACTGCATTGACACTTTGTGAAACCTATATCGTTCCACAACTCCCGTATTTACCTGATTTAGCATCGTGCTACTTCTGGCTATTCCCTAAACTCAAAAGACTAAAAAGGGACACCGTTTTGAGTCAATTGAAGAGACATGTTAAAAATCGCCGGAATCAGTTTTAGCGTCTCCAACACTAATGAATAAGCGTAACGCAAACACTAATGAATATTTTGACGTCAAATTTCCCACAGATGTCAAGGATAGTGCCAACCAACCAAAAAAAGAAAAATAAATTGAAATACAATATGCCCGGGAAATTTAAATTGAAAACTAGTCTTACTTTTTCGGCACAGTAGTATAAGATTTTACTCATAAATCTATAAGCGGCCTGATTGCCAATAGTCTAGCGCTATGGCCTTTGGTACCACAGTAATTCTTCTTCAATTAATGTTAAATGATTAACTCCAAAGAGTATGACGGCTTGATGGTTAATTGGATATCGTTCTCACATGCTTCCGGTTTGAATCCTTGCGGTGGCACGGAAGGCTGTTAATGGTTCGGAATCCACTTTAAACTGTAGATCCCGATCTGTTTAGCCCTCGTTTGTACAAGATAACAGTAGAGCGAATAACGAAACCAACCAAACAAACGAACATAAATTCATACATTATTTTTTTAATCATTTACATCTAAAAGCTTTGATTTGTTTTCTGCACATCTGTTGATATTGTCATATTTTATAATAGGAATCGGTGTCTCAATATTTACCCTTAATGCCCATCACAATTTTGAATGAAGATTACATTGGGACAACTTTCTAATGTGGGGTGCTCAGAAGATCTACATCCCCGTGGTGCACCTGGTAGCACTTTTTAGTGGCTAAAAGATCTGCAACTTTACGTTATTGTTAGATTAATGATCTCTGTTTCAGCATGTTTTATTGTATTATTTTGTTGTTGTTGCATGTTTTTTTTTCCTTTCGTTGGTCTTTTTTTGCTGTAACTGTTCATAATCTGCCATTGGAAATAAAATAAAAAAATTAAAAAACACTTTCTAATGTATTCAATAGAGAGAAATTCCAGCCAATTGAGTTTAAGTTTTCATCTTCATTGTAAATACAGAAAAATGTAATTCTTTAGATTGTAAGGCTTCCGACTTATATGACGATGACGAATGTACGATGCCAATGTGCGTTCACCACGATGCCGCCAAACACGGATGCGACCATCATCATCGATAAATAGAACAGCATCAATGGTAGCCGCTACCATAGTCTACCAGCTGAGAGTCCATGCTGCTGCAAACGTCGTCGGACTGTTCGTGCAGACACTTGTCTTGCAAACGACACCAATTCTTGACACAGGGCTCATGACGCGGCTGCACGATCCATTATGGCCATGCGGTTAACATGCCTGTCTTCTCGGTTGCTAGTGATAGGGTGTCGTTGAGATCCAGCACGGCGTTCCGTATTACCGTCCTGAACCCATCGATTCCATATTCTGCTAACAGTAATTGGATCTCGACCGATGCTATCAGCAATACTGCGTTTCGATAAACCGCAATCCCCGTACGCTTCAATTCGACCTTTATCAAGATCAGAAATGTTGGTACGCATTTCTGCTTCTTACACGAGGCATCGCAACTTTTCACCAGGCAACAACGTTAAAATGCAATTTGTGTTTGAGAAACCGGCTGAACAATTTCCACATTTAAACACATATTAGGTTTCGCTACTGGCGCCTGCTTTGTCTGAATGCATTGAAAAGCTAATCATTTGCATATCACAGCACCTTCCTCCTGTCGTTTAAATTTCATGTCTCTAGCCTGTCGTCTTCTTGATGTAGCAATTTTGATGACCAGTAGTGTATATTATAATATCAATTAAATTTCTAAGATAAATGCACTAAAAAACAACTTTGCTGAAATTTAATATTCATTTCACATATTATTTTGAGATTTGTGCATGTAATGTGAAAATGTGAATTCTTAAAATGATTCGCGATTATATATGTATTATTGCAAAATGCATAATTTTTTTGCTGAGTAATTATTAGTTTACTTATACTTGCCTTTTTTTTATTTTAGGTAAGTCTATTTTTTCATCTACTTTGGAAAACTGTTCAGTGTAAGTAATATGCTAATTATTTTATAACATTTTCTTGAAAAAAAATATTTTAATGTTTTATTTAAATTGTAAATTTAATTATAAAAATTATAAATATATTATTAAATTTATAAATTGAAGAATCATAATTCTGTCTTATAATATGCATCTGCTGACATATCAAATATCCAAGACTAAGATACTAGTTTATATATGAATGCACTTTGTAGTTTGTAGTTTATTCTACACATTTTTAGCATCGAAATAAAATGTGTTCAACTGGCATCAGTAGTTTAGTAGATAGATCACAAAACACTTTGTAGTTTGTTTGTTTGTTCCGCACATTTTACTCATTGAAACAAAAGGTGTTCAACTGACATTAGTGGAACACGTGCCTTAGCAAAGGTCAAAATGAAATAAAGAAATAATACATAAATCTGCCTTTATTTCTCACTATTTTCTATTTAACCTCTGAAATAAAAATAAATAATACAAAAAAAAAATAATAAATAAATAAAGTCGATTCCTCCTTTTTAAGTTGCAATTTTCCTCTTACAACTGGCGCCATCTATTGGTAGATACATGCAACTTAAATAATAAAACTAAAATTAAATAATTATATTTAATTAATGAATTAATATTTGAAAAAGCCGTATTAACATCAAGTGTCATCCACTAGAAGTTCAAAAAAATATGCATTTGAACTTGAGTGGATGAATAAAAAGTATTTTATGAACGATTAAAAATTTAAACAAGAGATATATAGGGAAAGTGTGCACTAATAGTAGAAATTTAATAAAGAAATAATACATAAATATGTCTCTATTTCTTAATATTTTCTATTTGACCTCTGAAATACATAATAACATAAGTTAAGATAAATTATTTTAAAATTACTAACAAATTATTAATTTATTTATTCATATGACGTATTGATATTTTAGGTTTTACTAATTAAAACTAAATTATATTTACTAATATTGGGCTTTAAATTCTGAATTAAAGCATTAAATTGATAATCCTCACATTAGCTTTAATGCTTTTAATTTAATTCACTAAATGAGTAATGGAAATTAATGGTTTTAGACTACGGGAAATGAGTTAAAGTATAATTTAAGTTCTCATATTACAATGTTGCACTAAAAAAAATTATGTAGACGCTACTTAAATATATTTTAACATCAGAAACATGTTTTAAACTTATTTTTGTAGTTTAGATAATTTACTCTTAAAGTTACTACAATTATAAATCGACTCATAAATTATTTACTCATAAGAATATGAAATGAATTACAATTATTAAATTTATATTTAATGAACACATTTAACATCGTTTTTTAAACCTGTTCTAGTTATTAAATAATGGTTCTTCTCCTAAGTAAATATGTGAGTAATGAATTAACGCCATGCATTAAAATAAAATACGTTATCGTATGAGTTTCTAAAAAGTGCTTAATACATTTGTAACTATTTTCCTTTTTTTCTATTGAACTTTGGTGGACTTTGTATTCTACATATGTATGTCATAAACAATCAATCCATAGAGTGCTCGTGGACATGGTCTTGCAGGAGTCATTTAGGGGAAACCACCATATTAACGTGTCGCATAGGTTCGGTTTTGTTTGTCTCTCTACGGTCAACTTTGTGCAAACTTTAGGCTAATAAGAACGAGACCTACAATTTAACGTCGATTTAGAACTACTAACAAAGATCCATGCCACCACCAGGCATATAGGAAAACCCTAATATAACTCCACCAATATATATATATATACTTGGGATCTCATCTGGCAGGAACCAGGCTTTTTTTGAAGTCGGATATGTTAATATTTAAAGTTACTGTTAGATAATGTTTCATTCTTGATCTACCAACAAATGTTATCACAGATCTAGAAATTTTCTAAGTTATTCAGCAGTTTGGTGGCCAAATAGTTAGCGCTTTGGTCTTTTGTACCACAGGCTTCAGGTTTGGAATCCGAACTGTAGGTCTCGATCTAATTAGCGTGTTAATCTAGTGTTCAAAAAAAATTACCATAGAGCGAAAAATTAATCCATATCTAAGTTATTCTACATTATTCGATTTTTATGCCATTCCGCATTAACATTATGAACTATATGGTCTAAATGGCCGAGTGTCGAGAGTTCTGGAGATCGTTGCCTTGGGTGTTTGTAGTGTTTCGGAATCCACTTTAAACCGTATATCTGCCAAATATTTAGGCAAGTCAAATTTTGATATAAACAGAAACAAAAATTGATAGCAAAGCAGCTTTATTCAAAAACTTTCGAAATAGAGTCTGTTATTTTGAGTATATACTCCAATTACTTTGAGTACTTTATTTTTATTATATCGATATTTTAAATCATATTAAGAAAGTATTATCCTTAATCCATTCTTATATTAATTCCTTTTTATATATGGTACTATCCGTATAGTTTTCCCTTCAACAAATGGCCTTCAGAATCAATAGCACCAGCAAACCATTAAGTTGGACAATCACCCAGATAAGGACAATGAATCGCAATGCACTCCACGTTCCAAAGTCCAGATTACGGTTGATAACTGAACGCTCGATTAGCCTGAACAACTGCATACATCAGGGGAATAAACTCGCAGATCCCCATTAAATCGGTACAAAATCAATTAAGTCCATCGGCTGTGCGGTTGTTTCACTGTTCGCTGTGAATCAATAGAGCGTTCGGTTATTTGTTTTAATTGCCATTTCGGCGTTCGGTTTGTTCTGGGTCATTTCTGTTATGGGTCGAGGGAAAATGAGCGCGGATGGTTGTTGTCGTTGTGGCTTTCTCGCAAATTGCAACTGCTGGTACATTTAAATGATTGTTGCAGAACTGGTTGCGCATATCAGAGTTTGATCATTGGTTCTTTTCTTATTTCAGTGGTCTGAAACTTCTTATTACACGTTGATAACATAGATACTGATGATAATTATTATTCAAATAATATTTTAATTTTTGTTTATCAACGCAGTATCTATTATATATATTCTTTTTCATCATTACGTAGGGTACTGATAACCAAATAACTACAGCTCTGGTTGTTGGTACTTCAGGTTTGAATTCTTGCGTTGGTATGGAAGTTTCTTAGTGTTTCCGAATCCATGTAAAACTGTTGGTTTCAGTCTGATTAGTTTAGAATGTGCAAAACAGGAGCATAGAGTGATAAACCAAGCCAAATTTGCATTTGCCTGATGGCCAATTTGCTAGAGCTCTGGCCTTTGGTACCACAGACTTCAGATTTGAATCTCCGTGGCGGCATGAATGTTTGTTAGCGGTTCGGAATCTATGTTAAACTGGAGGGCCTGATCTAATTAAACCAAAATGTGCAGAAAATGACCGTAGATCGCCAAATCAAATCTAAGTTGTTTTACATTATTTGATTCTAGTTTGCCATTCTGCATTAACATTTTTTTTTCATTTCCAATGGCAG
Source organism: Caerostris darwini (assembly GCA_021605075.1). Taxonomy (NCBI): domain Eukaryota; kingdom Metazoa; phylum Arthropoda; class Arachnida; order Araneae; family Araneidae; genus Caerostris; species Caerostris darwini. The sequence continues at coordinate 21,176 of BPLQ01006844.1, read as the reverse complement.
ATTATGAACAGTTACAGCAAAAAAAAGAACAACGAAAAATAAAAAAGAACATAGAATACAACAAAACATGCTGAAACGGAGTTCATTAATCTAACATAATGCCAAGTTGTATATCTTTTAGCCACTGAAAAATGTTACCAGGTGCACCACTTGGAGGTAGATCTACTTCGCACCTACTGCATTAACATTGTCAATTACAAAAATTTCGCTAACGGCCGTACCATGCTGAATATACCGGTTCTCGTTAGATCACCGAAGTTAAGCATCGTTGGGCGCGGTCAGTACTTGGGTGGGTGACCACCTGGAAACACTGCGTGCCGTTGGCAAATTTGGGACCTGAATGGCCGAGTGTCTAGCGCTCTGGCGCTCGGTGCCACAGGTTTCGGGTTCGAATCCCGGCGGTGCCATGGATGTTTGTAGTGGTTCGGAATCCACTTTAAGCCGTAGGTCCAGGTCTTCTATGACTGTAAGAGCGTCACGGAGCCAAAGTCAGGCTTCTACCTACGGGGTGCTCCATCACAACAGAAGCTGCTTCCTTCCCCTTCAATCATGAGTCCATATGGGCTCGTGGGCTTGGCCAGCCAAGTGGGATAAGAAACAACAACAACAACAACAACAAAAATTTCATTCCCAGTTACGCACTCAGAAAAAATTAATGTACTTTTATCCTGCCAAATATTTTGGAAAGTCACTTTTGATTTTTAATAAAAACAACAGTTGATAACAAAGCAATAGTGCTTGTGGGAATAGTGCTTGTTATTCTGAACGTATAACTCACATTATTTAGAGTATTTTATTTTTAATACTTGGATATTTCAAATAATATTAAGAAAACAAATTCCTCAATTAATCTTTATATTAATTAATTTTTATACCTGATACTATCCATTTAGTTTGCCAGTCAACAAATGGCCTGCTGAATCAATAGCACCAGCAAACCATTAAGGTGAACAATCTCCCTGATGAGGACACTGAATCGAAATGCACACCACGTTCCGAAGTACACATTTCGGTTGATAACTGAACGCTCTATTAGCCTGAACAACTGCATACATCGGGGAAATAAACTGGGAGATCTCCATTAAAACGGGACAAAATCAATTAAGTCCATTGGCTGTGCGGTTGTCTCGCCGTTCTCTGCGAATCAATGGAGCGTTCGGTTATTTGCTTTAATTGCAGTTTCGGCATTCGGTTTGTTCTGGGTTGTTTCTGTTCTGAGTCGAGGGGAAGTGAGCGGGAAGGTTGTTGTTGTGGCTTTCTAGCAGATTGCAGATGCTGGGACATTTATATGATTGCTGCAGAACTGTTTTTCTGTATCAGTGTTCGATCGTTCATTTTTTTTTTTATTTTAGTTAACTAATAATACTGATTGCATGTTGATATTATAGATATCGATGATAATTAATATTCGAAGAATATTTTAATTTTTGTTTACCAAAGCATTATCTATTAGATATATTCTTCTTCTTCAATAGCTTTTAGCGGTACCACAGACTTCAGGTTTCTTATACTGGTGGTGTCATGGATGTTTGTTAGGAATTAGGAATCCACTTTAAACTCTTTGTCTCTGTCTAATTAGGCTAGAGTGCGCAAAGTATAACCGTAGAGCGACAAACCTAACCACATCTTTACTGGCATGCAACTTGATGACCATTTGGCTAGCGCTGTGACCGTCGATACCACAGACTTCAGATTCGAATCCTCGCGGTGGTGTGGATGTTTGTTAGTGGTTCGAATCCACATAAAAACTGCAGGTTCGGCATTGAAATTGCGAATTATACAAGTTTCATTCACAATTGCATATTCAGAAGAACTGATTGGCTATTTAGAAAGTCGCTTTTTCGGAAACAACATGTGTACTACTAATAAATAAAATTAATTTAATTTAACTTTTGTTTACCAACGCATTATCTATTATACATAATATCCTTCATTAGCGCGTACCGGCCTGATGGCCACTTACAAAGCGCTCTGGCAGTTTTTATCACAGACTTCAGGGTCGGTATTCTGGTGGTGGCATGGCAGTTTGTTCGTGGTCTAGAATACACGTTAAACTGTAGGACACTGTCTGATTATCCCAAAGTGTGCAAAAAATGACCGTAGAGCGACAAACCCAAATCTAAGTCATTTAACATTATTCGATTTTTTTTTTTTGCATTCCGCATTATGGTAAATTACACTAATTTCATACTCATGAACAATTATTGTACTTTTATAATGCCAAATATTTAGGAAAGTCACTTTTGATTTTAAATAGGAAGAAAAGCTGATAACAAAGCAAGAACCTTTTAAATAATACTCGTTATTGTGCACATATAACTCACATTACTTAGAATATGTCATTTTTAATACATAGATATTTTAAATCATATTCTGAAAAAAGGGCCTTCAAATCATCCATATTTTAGTTCATATGATACTATCCGTACAGCTTCCATTTCAGCTACTGGCTTGCAGAATCAATAGCACCAGCAAACCATTAAGTCTAACAATCTCCCAGATGAGGACAATGAACCGCAATGCACTCCACGTTCCAAAGTACAGATTTCGGTTGATAACTGAATGCTCGATTAGCCTGAACAATAAACTTGGGAATAAACTTGGAAATAAACTTGGAGATCCCCATTAAAACGGTACAAAATCAATTAAGTCCATTGTATGTGCGGTTGTCTCACTGTTCGCTGTGAATCAATAGAGCGTTCGGTTATTTGTTTTAATTGCCATTTCGGCGTTCGGTTCGTTCTGGGTTGTTTCTGTTATGGGTCGAGGGGAAATGAGCGGGAAGGTGGCTTTCTCGCAAATTGCAGCATTTAAATGACTGCTGCAGAATTGGTTTTCTGTATCAGTGTTTGATCATTGATTCTTTTTTATTTATTTCAATTGTCTAAAACTTATTATTACTTGTTGATAACACAGATCCAGAGGATAATTAATATCCTAATAATATTTTAATTTTCGTTTACCGATGCATTATCTCTTATATATATAATTTTTCTTCACTAGCTCGTAGAGGCCTAATGTACATTGAACTGTAGGTCCCAATCTAATTAGCCGAAATTGTGCACAAGATGACCGTAGAGAGACAAACCAAACCAATCTTCTTTATTAGTTTGTAGTTGCCTGATGGCTGATTGTAGTGCTCTGGCTGTTGGCACCACAGACTTCGAATCCTGGTATTGATGTTTGTTATTGATACGAAATATACTTTAAACTGTAGGTACCGCTCTGATTAGCCCACGTGGGAATAAGATGACCGTAGAGTGACAAACTAAACGAATTTATTCACTAGTTTGTAGCGGCCTGATGGTCAATTGTCTAGTGTTCTAGCCATTGGTACCACAGACTGGCATTTGAATCCTGGCGTGGATATTTGTTAGTGTTTCGTAATCCATTTTAAATTATTACTACTACACCACACCACACCACACCACACCACACCACATCATTGTGCATAGAGCTCAGTTGGCTCTTTACAGTTTCGGAATGATGTGGAAGAGAAGTCTGATTGTACTTTGTGACGCTCTACGGTCATATGAGACCCGGAGCTACGGATTAAAATGGATTCTAAACGAATACAAACATCCATAACACCGCCTGGATTTGAACCCGAAAGCTAAGGTACATGAGTGCGGGGGTACACCAGGCTCCAATCTATTTTAAACTATGGCTAATTAGCTCAAAGTGTGCAGAAAATCACAATAGAGCGACAAACCAAATCTTCAATATTTCCCATGATGGGCCAAGATCATCTGCCTGATTTTGAGGCTAGATTTTTTTCTTTTGTTTCTTTCGTAATAATTGACATACTTTCTCTCATACACATCTATATTCTTTTTCAATGGTGCTACAGCTTCATGGTGGACCAGGGCCGTCTTCCTACTGGTAGATTTCGAAACACAATAGCTGTATCCTTTTTACGGGATAGAGTATTCAACCTTATATCCAACCCTCACATTCATATTAGACCGCGTGCTACGGTTTAAAGTATATTCTTTTTTTGTTCTAATGTAGCTGGCAAGCACTTAGTCTCAGATGCCTTAAGGCCAGCGCTGCACAGACATTACTCACTTTCACTTCCCAGAAGCTTGTGATAAGCTACGGAGTGTGTTTAGCTTGAAGATAAGCTACGGACGCGGAGTAACAATACATCCGCAACGCTCTACAATCATTTTAGACCGGGGCTTACGGTTGAAAGTGGATTTCGAACCATTACAAAATCCATGGCGCCGCCGAAATTCGAACCCGAAACCTGAGGTACCGAGCGATAGAGCGCTAGCCACTCGGCCATTCAGGCTCTAAATTGGATTCTCAACCACTACAAACTTCCATGACACCACCGGGATTCGAATCCGAACCCTGTGGCACCGATCGTAGAAGCGCTAATCACTCAGCCATTGGGCTCCATTACACATAGATATATGTATTAAATATAGTAAATTAAAACACATCGGTAACTGGAAATAATTACTAGGCAGTATTTCTCGTTACAAAGTTAAATTTATGATTCCATCAAAGAATTATGTGTCTTTTTAAAAAATTGATTATTTGTGAAGCTCTACGAAGGCTGTCCATATTAGCTGAAAATTCGGTTAATGAATTCAACGAAGTGTTGATTAATAGATTGAATTAAGATTTCAAATAAATTGAAAAATTTAAATGCGCAGACATTGGCAACAATATTAAATAAAGAGAATTGAGTTTAATCTCAGTGTATTCTGTTTGGGTTAAGGCTATTTTTCTTAAAGAACAACTTTCCATAACTCAATAGTTAAACATCCATTTTATTTTGCCTCCCCAAATATTGACAGTGAGGTTGGACAATCGTTCATCAAAATGTCAAGAAGAAAGATTTTTCTAAAAATGTAAATGTTGACCTCAGTGCTCGTAAATCACTAACTATATTAATAACATTTTATGTCAACTTGGACATCTTGGGTGTGTTTAATCCGTAGTTATAATTTTATACCGCTGAAAGTGTAGCAGCAGTAAGTAACTAAATTCAATTTCTCACTGTTTTGTTATTAAAGAATAAGTTAATGGATATTTCATCTATTACTTAATAAAATGTGGCTTTCAAAATGTAGAGTAGTTGGCTTCCCGTTCTGTAAATCAGAGTAATTAAAATTTATAACTTGATAATCAATAACTTAAATCTTATTCATTTATTTTATTTTAGAATATATTTAGATGATGGAATTTATTTACTAAACTAATTGCGCACATATAGTATATAATTATATGGTTCATTATCGATGTGAAGTATATTGTCTGATAGAGATTATTTGTCACTGGTTTGGTTTGTTCCTACGATCATTTTGTGCACATTTTAGGCTAATTAGACTGGGACTTACAGTTTAAAATGGTGATTATTTATGCAGATTCTTTCATTTTTAGTAGTTGATTTTATTTAAATTTTATAATTAAATTGTATTTTTTAGTCATTCACTTTCCTTTAAAAATAATGAAAGATTTCTGATAATACTAAAAAAGAAATAAATATTCTTCAAATATTATCAATATAATAAATCTTAAATTAATATTTTGCAAAATAAAAATAATAAATTTTATATTTTAACTTCTTAATAAATAAATGGAATTGTTAATTTCATTTATTAAATTATTTTAAATTAATCTAATAAATGGAATGAATACATTAATTTAAAAGAATTTAATAAATGGAATGAATAAATTAATTAAAAAGAATCTAATAAATGGAATGAATAAATTAATTAAAAATAATTTAATAAATGGAATGAATAAATTAATTAAAAAGAATCTAATAAATGGAATGAATAAATTAATTAAAAAGAATCTAATAAATGGAATGAATAAATTAATTAAAAATAATCTAATAAATGGAATGAATAAATTAATTAAAAATAATCTAATAAATGGAATGAATAAATTAATTAAAAAGAATGAATAAATTAATTAAAAAGAATCTAATAAATGAAATGAATAAATTAATTTAAAAGAATTTAATAAATGGAATGGAATGAATAAATTAATTTAAAAGAATGTAATAAATGTAATGGATAAATTAATTTAAAAGGAATAAATAAATTAAATAATCTTAAATTAATCTATTAATTTCATTTATTATTCATTTAATTAATTATTACGGTCTTTTAATTTGTTTATTTACTGCTTAAACAAATAATCATTAATTTTAATATAAAAATATGTCATCTGAAGCCAAATATTCTTTGACATATATTTTCCCAATTTTCAAATCGCAGAATTTCAGTAATAAAATCTAAATTGAAATTTATAAGACAAGTACACATATATTTCCTCATGAAAAGGATGCCTACTTTACGTTTTCTGAAAATATCGAAATAAAGTTGAATTTGACATTCAATTCCGCTATGCATACATTCAAAAATAACATTCACTAGAATTTCTAAATCAACTTGTCAGAAACTAAAACTTAAATCTGGAAAATCAATCTTTTGACGAGTAGAGCATTAAACATTAAATCCTAAACTCCAGTGCGCATCGCACAGAAAATTCAAATTATATCCTGTCAAAAATGCAAAAACAAAATAAATAAAAGTTAGAATGGTCTTCAAAATGGTTTGAAGACGAAATACCGAGATTGGAATACTTTTGATTGGCTTAAACCTCGTTGACAGCTAAAATGATGAATGGGCATAATATCCGTGGATACATAAAAGAAAAAGGTAGAATATTTGGCGACATTTATCCCATCCCTTGCAGATAGTGTATGCAGATTTCGATATCTTGGCGCTGAAGTTTGCTTTGGCAACTTTTTTCTTTGGCGATTTTTTTTTATTTTTGGCTGTCAACTTTTATACGCCAGTGAATGGTTTTTGATACAAATACCGAAAGCATTAATCTCTACTTGGGGATCCGTTTTGAAGCTAATTTTGGGAAAATAAATTGCTGTTTCGATTTTGTCTATATCAAATAGGGGGAAGTTTTGCGCGAAAAGTAAATCAAGATGACGTTGTAAAATATCGCTTCGGTATTATATGATCATTTATTGGATGCAGAAAAGGTAAAAGTTATTCTGGGTTGTAATGGCATGTCATGTTGACATGTAATGATTTATTTCCAGAAGGGAAATTCTGATTTGCTTTTCCCTTTCTCTGCTTGGAAAAGTTTGGTAATCAAAACATAAAATAGATGCAATATCTGCACACTCAGCCAAATTTGTCAATTAAGAGTTGTCACAATTTTACAGTGCTCATAACAGGTCATGTTGCTGATGACTTTTCCTATAAATAAAAATAAATAAAGCATAATTTTTCTCTCATATTTCATCAGTATTCTACCTAATCAGTTAATAGTTGATAATTAAATTAAGTATCAACTATTTAACTATGCATCTAATTATCCAACTATTTATCTAATTATAATTATTTTCACCTAATCATATCAACTTAGTATAAGTTGTATGAAATATACATGCAAGCATTTTCATAATTACGTAATTGTAATCATTTTTGCATAATTGCATAGCATGGCAAATGGAAATCATACCATATTCTGGAAATATATGCATATGATGGGGTGTTGTAGTCATTGTTTCTTCATATCCCCACTTATGCATATCTCCAAATGGTTGCGACGAAATACAGAGATTGGAGTTTTTCGTTGAATTTAATAGTAAGCGAAATAAATACAATGAATTAAAATTCTTTTAATTAATTTATTTTCCTACTTAAACAAATCATTAATTTTGATATAAAAAATGTGTCATCTTAATCCAAATATTCTTCGACATACACGTTAATATTTAAGCTAATTTACAAATCCCAAACTTTGAATGATAAAATCTAAATTAAATTTTATACGACAAGTGTATAGATCATGTTTCATAAAAAAATATGCCTACTTCACATTTTCCGAAAATATCGAAATAAAGTTGGATTTGACATTTCATTCCGACCTGCATATATTCAAAAATAACACTCAAGCACATTTCTAAATCAAGTTGTCAGAAACTATAACTTAAATTTTGAAAATCTATCCTTTGACGAGTAGATCTTTAAACATTAAATCCTAAACTCCAATCCGCATCGCACAGAACATTCAAATTACATGCTGTCAAAAATGCAAAAACAAAATAAATAAAAATTGAATTAAAAAAAATTTAATAAAGAATACAAATTTAATGTTACTAATTCCCTTTCCACTAAAAATTTCAATTTCCTATTTTCTTATATTATTAAAAAGGAAATAAATAGCAGATAATATCAATATAATAAATATTAAATTCATATTTCGGAAAATAAAGATAAATTTTATATTTCAACTTCTTAATAAATAAATGAATTTCTTTATTTCATATATTAAATTCTTTTAATTCTTTAATTTATTTCATTTACTAAATCCTTTTAATTCTATTAAATAAATTAAAAGAATTTAATAATAAATGAAATAAATAATTTCATTTATTAAATTATTTTAATTCATTTCATTTATTCAATTCTTTCAATTTGTATTTATTACTTAATCCTTAATTTTGATAGAAAAATATGTCATCTTAAACCAAATATTTTTTGACATGCATGTTAGTATTTCCGCTAATTTTCAAATAAAACTTTAAATAATTAAATCTAAATTAAATTTTATGAGACAAATACCTAGATCATGCTTCATAAATAAGGATTTTTATAACGCATGGACATAAAGTATGTCTCAAAAAGGATGTCTGCTATACATTTTCCGAAAATATCGAAATAAAGTTGGACTTCACATTCAATTCCGATATGCATACATTCAAAAATAACATTCAAGCGCGTTTCTAAATCAAGTTGTCAGAAACTAAAACTTAAATCCGGAAAATCAATCTTTTGACGAGCGAGTAGAGCATTAAACATTAAATCCTAAGCTCCAATGCGCATCGCACAGAAAATTCAAATTATATCCTGTCAAAAATCCAAAAACAAAAATAAATAAAAGTTAAAATGGTCTTCAAAATGGTTGAAGACGAAATGCAGAGATTGGAATACTTTTGATTGGCTTAAATCTCGTTGACAGCTAAAATGATGAATGGGCATAATATCCGTGGCTGCATAAAAGAAAAAGGTAGAATATTTGGCGACATTTATCCCATCCCTTGCAGATAGTGTATGCAGATTTCGATATGCTGGCGCTGAAGTTTGCTTTGGCAACTTTTTCTTTTTGGCGATTTTTTTTTTATTTTTAGCTGTCAACTTTTATACGCCAGTAAATGGTTTTTGATACAGATAGCGAAAACATTAATCTCTACTTGGGGATCCATTTTGAAGCTAATTTTGGCGAAATAAATTGCTGTTTCGATTTTGTCTCTATCAAAAGGGGGAAGTTTTGCTCGAAAAGTAAATCAAGATGACGTTGTAAAATATCGCTTCAGTTATTAAATGAACATTTATTTGATGCAGAGAGGGAAAAGTTATTCCGGATTGTAATGGCATGCCATGCTGATATGTAATGATTTATTTCTCGCAAGGAAATGCTGATTTGCTTTTCCCTATCTCTGCTCGGAAAAGTTTGGTAATCAAAATATAAAATAGATGCAATATCTGCAAAATTTGTCAATTAACAGTTGTCACAACTTTACAGTCCTTATGACACACCATGTTGCTGTTGACTTTTCCTTTAATTAAAAATACATAAAGCATAATTCTTCCTCTGATGTTTCACCAGTATTCCACCTAATCAGTTAATAGTTGATAATTAGTTTAAGTTTCAATTATTTAACTATGCATCTAATTATCCAACTATTTATCTAATTCTAAATATTTTCACCTAATCATACCAATTTTGTATAAATTGTGGGAAATATACATGTCAGCATTTTCATAATTGCATAATTATAATCATTTTGCATAATTGCATACTGTGGAAAATGTAAATCATACCATATTTTAGAAATATATACATACGATGGGGTATTATAGTCCTTGCTGCTTTGTATCTCCATATACCCCTTTAATTCATGCCATTTATATATCATGGAAATGAGTATGCATATGATGGAAAAATATTCATATAATGGAAATACTTATGCATATCTTCAAATGGTTGCGATGAAATGCAGAGATTGGAGTTTTGCTTTGAGAATTTAATAGTAAGCTAAATAAATAAAATGAATAAAAATTCTTTTAATTAATTTATTTATTACTTAAACAAATAATCATTAATTTTGATATAAAAATGTGTCGCCTCAATACAAATATTCTCTTGCTTATACGTTAATATTTTTGCCAATTTCCAATTCCCAAACTTCTAGTAATAAAATCTAAATTGAATTTTATACGACAAGTACGCAGATCATGCATCATAAAAAGGATGACAACTACAAATTTTCTGAAAATATAGAAATAAAGTTGGATTTGACATTCCATTCCGATATGCATGCACTTATAAATAACATTCACGCATTTCTAAATCAAGTTGTCAGAAACTAAAACTTAAATCCGGAAAAAGTAATCTTTTGACGAGTAGAGCATTAAACATTAAATCCTAAACTCCAATCCGCATCGCACAGAGAATTCAAATTATATCCTGTCAAAAATGCAAAAACAAAATAAATAAAAGTTAAATTGTTATGAAATTTTATTATTAAATTTGTATTGCTTAGTAATTCAGTTTCCTAAAAAAAAAATAATAATTAAATATGTTTCTAATACTATTAAAAAAAAATAATAATTAAATATGTTTCTTATACTATTAAAAAAGAAATAAATAACTGAAAATATCAATATGATAAATATTAAATTCCTATTTCTGAAAAAAAAAATAATAAATTTCATATTTCAACTTCATAATAAATAAATGAGTTTATTTATTTCATATATTATTAAATTCTTTTAATTCATTAATTTATTTCATTTATTAAATCTTTTAAATTAATTTCATTTATTAAATCCTTGTAATTAATTTGTTTCATTCGTTAAATTATTTAATTCGTTTTATTCATTAAATTATTTTAATTTGTTTCACTTATTAAATTCGCTTAATTTGTTTCATTTATTATTAAAATCTTTTAAGTAAATTAATTAAAAGAATTTAATAATAAATGAATTAAACAACTTCATTTATTAACTTATTTTCATTTGTATTTATTACTTAAACCAATAATCATTAATTTTAATATAAAAATGTGTAACTTTAAACCAAATATTCTTTGATATATATGTTAATATTTTCGCTAATTTTTAAATCAAACTTTGAATAATTAAATCTAAATTAAATTTTATCAGACAAGTACCTAGATCATGCTTCATAAATAAGGATTTTTATAAAGCAAGGACATAAAGTATGTCTCAAAAAGAATGTCTACACATTTACTAAAATATCGAAATAAAGTTGAATTTGACATTCAATTCCAATATGCATACATTCAAAAATAACATTCAAGCGCATTTCTAAATCAAGTTGTCAGAACCTAAAACTTAAATCTGGAAAATCAATCTTTTGACGATCGAGTAGAGCATTAAACATTAAATCATAAACTCCAATACGCATCGTCAGAAAATTCAAATTATATCCTGTCAAAAAATGCAAAAACAAAATAAATAAAAGTTAAAATGGCCTTCAAAATGGTTGAGGACGAAATGCAGAGATTGGAATACTTTTGATTGACTTAAACCTCGTTGACAGCTAAACTGATGAATGGGCATAATATCCGTGGCTACATAAAAGAAAAAGGTAGAATATTTGGCGAAATTTATCCCATCCCTTGTATAGATAGTGTATGCAGATTTCGATATGTTGGCGAAAGAGTTTGCTTTGGCAACTTTTCTCTTTGGCGATTTTTTTTTATTTTTGGCTGTCAACTTTTATACGCCAGTGAATGGTTTTTGATACAGATAGTGAAACATTAATCTCTACTTGGGGATCCGTTTTGAAGCTAATTTTGACGAAATAAATTGCTGTTTCGATTTTGTCTCTATCAAAAGGGAAAAGTTTTGTGCGTAAAGTAAATCAAGATGACGTTGTAAAATATCGCTTCGGTATTAAACGAACATTTATTGGATGCAGAGAGAGAAAAGTTATTCTGGGTTGTAATGGCATGCCATGCTGACATGTAATGATTTATTTCTCGTTGGGAAATGCTGATTTCCTTTTCCCTATCTCTGCTTGGAAAAGTTTGGTAATCAAAACGTAAAATAGATGCAATATTTGCACACTCAGCAAAATTTGTCAATTAAGACCTGTCATAATTTTACAGTGCTTATATGTGTGCAATGCATACACGCCATGTTGCTGAGGATTTTTCCTATAAATAAAAATACACAAAGCACAATTTTTCTCCAGCATTCTACCTAATTAGTTTAAGTGTCAAGAATCAACTATTTAACTATGCATCTAATTATTCTAATTTCCATTTACTGTTATTCCCAAAAGCAACTTTAACCATATGATATTCATTCTTTTATCCATAACTATCTTTAACCATGTGAAGATCCAATATGAGCCATCTAGCCACTTACAAGTTCTGCAACTTTTTCTGATGATTACAAGATTAGTTCCATGTTATAAGTGTTGAATACTTATAAATAACATTATTTAACCAGCTTTGTGAGAGAAAGACCTTCTATTTAACTTATGTTATTCAAATATTATAAGTAAACCTAATTAAGGAACACGTGCTCTCTCATTAAAATTCCTTAACCTCTTCATGTACAGGTTTTTTTAATTTTAATTTTGTTTCAGATAAATTTTTATACTGAAAAAGAACGCATGCACTGTTAGAATTGTAATAAATCTAGTTTTTTTAATCCTGCCTCAATTATTTTTTTCTTCTAATGCAGCTGGCAAATAGACCGTGATCTCCAGGGGGCGCGTGTAACTTGATGGTAAGCTACGGACTCGGAGTAACAATGCCCCCGCAACGCTCTACGATCCTATTAGGACCGGGACCTACGGCTTAAAGTGGGTTCCGAACCACTACAGCACCCATAGGCAAAGCCGGGATTTGAACCCGGTACCTGTGGTACCGAACGCCAGAGCGCTAGCCATTCGGCCATCAGGCCCCTTATTTTTGTTATTGTAGAAATGCGATTTTAATCTTTGAGATTGCACGCTAGAATCATGGCTATAATAATTTTTCAGTTTATCGTAATGTTTTCAAAATCGTCATAAGCATCGCTAGTATTATCAGAAAAAATATTTGCCATTTTATTCCTTTTTTATAAGAAATTATATATAATGTAAAGTTAATAAACAACAAATATCACCCAGCTCATAGCGAATGTTTGGAGAACTGAAATATTTCGAGATCTATGCATCTAATTCATCATGAAATTGCGATAAAATTAATGTTCCCAGACATACAATGTTCGAGTGTTTACCTTAAAATAATGCAAAATAGCTCAATATATTAGTTTTAAAGCATTATTAAAAATTAATTTTTGCCAGATTTACTGATGATCGACCAAAAAAAAATGCAAATATAAGATAAAAGCATCCTCAATATAATCAGCCAATGGTTTTAAAGCAAAGATATCCTCTCTTCAACAGTTAGCGACATGATCACAAATTGGCTGGCGCTCTGGACTTTGGTACCCCATGTATTCAGATTGGAATACTGGCATGAATGTTTGTTAGTAGTTCGTAATCCATTTTAAATCATAGGTTCTGGTATAATAGGACTGTAGAGGCAACGGGTTGACAATCATATCCGTAAAAATAAAACATCGTGTTTCGGAATCTGCCAGTAGGTGGAAGGTCACGGTCCAACATGGACTGTAGTGCAGGGAAATTAGCTATAGATTTTTAAGATCAATTCTTACGATATCCAACATATAAAAAGCCTTCTATTCCTTTTTACTAGTTTACTTCACACAGCAAACTTCATTTCAAACAGAAAACAAACTATTTTATTTTAGTTAATGATACTTTAAATTGATATGCAAAAACAATATATTCATAGAGATTACAAATTTAGTTCTGAATATAACTCCATTTTGAGAACATGTTATTTAATGCCTTTGAAATTTATTTGACGTTAACAAGAAAAATGATCGCTAAGAGATGGAAACGTTTATGTTCTGATGTATAATTTCTTTTACAAAGTTTTTAGAAAAACAAATTCATAGATAGACGGCTTCAAGTGTGGCTGGATGTTTCGACGGCATGGATGCTTGTTAGTGGTTTGGTATCCATGTTAAATTTAGGTCCCGATCTAATTAGAATAAAGTGTACAAAAAGAATGACCGTAGAACGACAAACCAAACCAAATTTAATATCTCCAACAGTTAACATTTAAGCATTGATATCAAAACATTAACAGACACACTTTAATCAGTATATAACCACAATATATTCGTTTCGCCATATAATTCCTTTTTTCTTCCTAATGCAGCTGGCGATATAGAGACGGTTGTCTTTACGCCATAAGCAAGGACTGCACCGCTGTTACTCATTTAACACTATACAGTGGGCACGTGTAGCTTGAATATATGCTACGGATGCGACTAACACTACAATCCTCTACGATCGTATTAGACCGGAACCAAAGGTTTAAAGTGGAGCCAATGCCATGATTCCAACCTGTAGCTTGCGGTATCAATAGCCACAGCGCTAGCCAAGGGACCACCAGGCCACAACAGATCATTGGTGATAAATTTTGCAACATATCATTTCCAAATTCCAAAATTGCAAGGATCGGTTTTATTTGGTTTGTCAGTATACGGTCATCTTGTGCACACTTTAGGCTAAATAGACCGGGACCTACAGTTTGACGTTGATTCCGAATCAACAACAAACATCCATGCCACCGCCAGGATTCGAACCTGAAGCCTTCGGTACCAACTGCCAGAGCACTAGCCAGTTGACCACCAGGCCGCTGCTCAAACTGCAAGGAGGACTAGTTTTCTAAAACAATACGATTAGGAAATTGTTTTACCCTCCATATTAAATAGACCTTGCTTCAATCCCTTATAGTGTTTTAATAGCTTGCAGAATCATTTTACTGGATGGTTGACTACAAAGGAAGAGTTTTAAATAAAGTTAAAAAACATAGAAACTCAGAGACATAAGTTTCCTGATGGTCAATTGGCCAGCGTTCTGGCCTTTGGTACCACTGACTCTCTGGTGTTTGGAATTCTGATAGTGGAATGAATGTTTGTTAGTGGTTCGGAATCCACGTTAAACTGTTGGTCCCGGTCAAATTAGCCTAAAGTGTACAAAAAAAGAATGAACATATAGCGACGAACCAAACTATGAAGAGATAGAAAACATGTCATTAAGAAAAATGGTCATGATGCTGGCGACTAAACATATTTTTACCTAAGTCTGTGTCAGAAAGTAAGACCAATTTTCAATTTAAGATTCCCGGGGCTAATGGTATTTCAATTTTCCTTGACATCTGTGTGAAATTTGACCACAAAATAGTCATTAGGGCTTGAATTACGCTTGGTTTTGTGGGTTGCTAAAACTGGTTCCGGCGAAATTTAAAATGTCTCTTCAAACGACTCAAACCGGTGACCCCTAGAGTAGGCTTTTGAGTTTAGGGAATAGCCAGAAGTAGCAGGATGCTAAATAAGGTGAATATGGTGGTTTTGAAACGATATGGCTTTCATTTTTGGCGAGAAGAATCAATGCAGTGTGAGCTGGCTCATTCAGTGCTTTCGGTACCAATCACGATTTGACGCGTTTACGGCCCAAAACATCTTTTAAAATGGAATTTTGAAATTACAACATAATCAGCAAGGTTTTCAATTGTAAATCGACGATTTGCAAGCACCAAATGTTTAATTTTTTAACATTTGGTGCTTGCAAATCAAAATTTTAATGTTTAATTTTTTTTTTTTTTTAGTCGGTTGAGGTGGATGGTCGACCAGAGGCTTCAACACGTTCCCTGCCTTATTTATACCACTTGTAAAAATTTATTTCCGATATAGGAATACTCACCGAATGCCTTCTGCAACATTCTATACGTTTCCGCAAACAAAATTTAACGCAAATTATTTGCCCAATTGACAGATGGGCTAAAATCTTCATAGGCTGACAAATAGATGGCGCTACTAATATTAAATCCATACGATTTTTAGTTAGCCCTAACCTTCAAAAGACACGTGCATAATTTTGACAGCTGTTGCACTATTAGTATGTGAGTTATAGCATTTTTAGTGAAGTTATAGAATTCTTAGTGATCACGTGCAGTCCACTCCACGATTATAGCGGTCATACATTTTTTCGATATAATTTTTATAGTACGATTTGTCTTTAGTCTCAAAAAAGGCTTCAGTTTCGGCGATTACCACTTCATCGGCGCGAAATTTCTGTTCAGTGAGCATCCTCTTGAGGTCTGAGAACAGGAAAAAGTCGGGTTTTTTACGATTGAACAGCTTGAAACACTGCTTAGAATCATCAATTCGTTCTTGTTTTTGGTCGATTGTGAGCTCGCGCGGCACCCACTTTGAACAGAGCTTTCGCATATCCAAATATTCATCCACGATATGTCCAACACGTTCCATTTGATATCTTTAAGGTCTCAGCTATCTCAATCAACTTCACTTTACGGTTATCAGAAATTATTTTGTGGACTTTTTTGATGTTTTCGTCGGTTACAGCCTCTTCGGGGCTTCCACTGCGTGCATCGTCCTCGGTGTTTATTTCGCCTCTTTTAAAATTAGCAAATCACTTCTCCGCGGTTGATTTTTCTGGTGCAGAGTCCGAATAATGTTTATCAAGCCAAGCCTTGGCTTCAGTAGTATTTTTTTTCTCCAAAAAACAAAGCAAGAAATTCCTTTTTATCCATTTTTTCAAACTAACAAGAGTTGCTTCACTAAAACTGTTATAACTCATATACTAATAGTGCGACAGCTGTCAAATTTATACACGTGTCTTTTGAAGTTTATGGCTAATTAAAACTCATATGGAGTTAATACTAGTTGCGTCATCTATGTGTCAGCCTATGAACTTGTCAGCCCACCTGTTAACTCAGACATTTCAAAAATCGCAGGAATCAGTTTTAGCGTCGCATGAAAACCAAGCGTAACTCAAGCCCTAATGAATATTTGGACGTAATATTTCCCACAGATGAGAAGGACTGTCCCAACAGCGTAAAAAAGAAAAGAAAAATTGAAATACCATATGCCCTGAAAATGTAAATTGAAAACTGGTCTTACTTTTTCGACTCAGTAGTAAATTTAATTTTAATGGTGAAAAATGGAAAGAACTTTCTTTAGAGCCTGATATAACTAGCTAAACTCGCCAAATCTCTATATGCAAATTTATAAACAGTTATGCCACGCATTTCAATATCTTATTAGTTACTTAGCTAGATAAGAGCCAGCTACTTCTGATCGGCACCAAAACTAATTTCCTCTCACAAATCCTCCAAGTCGCGCTCTGGGAAATTAGCATTCAAAATTCATTAGCGGAGTTATAATTGCGGCGCCGGGGAAACCGTTAAATTACCGATATCTTGAACCCTCCATCGAGACTCTGAATGCATCTTGATACCAGCGCTTATTCAATCGGGGTGCGTTGCGTACAATATGAGTGGAATCAAAAGTGCAATAACGGAAATTAAGGCTTCCACGCAATGAAAAGTGATTTGTGGTTGGGATGTCGGAAATAATTCGGGGAAACAGGATCTGTACGATTTGCGCTCATGAATTATAGTCATTCTCCATAATCGTCTAAGTTTGGCTACCGTGAATTTTCCCGCGAGAATTGCATCGTGGTGAAAAATGGCGACATTAAAATATACTGCAATGTAAGATTCAAACATAGATGGGGATGGGTTTAGTTTGCCGCTCTACAGGCCAATTTTGTTACTTAAATAGGCTAATTAGCATATTAGGCTAATAGATCGTAATAATTAGACCGGGACCTGCAATTTAAAGTGGTCTTCCAATCGCTAACAAACATCCATATCACGACTAGGATTCGAACCAGAAGCCTGCAGTACCAAAGGCTAGAGCGCTGTCCTCTTCTCCATCAGGCCGTATAATTGGTGAAAGAATTGTATGGCGAACCGAATATACACTGAAGTGACAAAAGTCATGGGATACCTCTTAATATCGTGTCGGCCCTCCTTTCGCCCGGCGAAGTGCAGCAACTCGACGTGGCATGGACTCAACAAGTCGTTGGAAGTTTCTGCAGGAATATTGAGCCATGCTGTCTCGATAGACGTCCATAATTGTGAAAGCGTTGATGGTGCAGGATTTTGGGCACGAACAGACCTCTCGATGATGTCCCATAAATGCTCGATGGGATTCATGTCGGAATTCGTTGGAATTGCCCAGAATGTTCTTCAAACCAATCGCGAACAGTTGTGGCCCGGTGACATGGCGCATTGTCATCCATAAAAATCTCATCGTTGTTTGGATACATGAAGTCCATGAATGGCTGCAAATGATCTCCAAGTAGCTGAACATAAGCATTTCCAGTCAATGTTTGGTCCAGTCGCACCAGAGGACCAAGTCCATGCCATGAAAAACAGCCCACACCATTACGGAGCCACCACCAGCTTGAACAGTGCCTTGCTGACAGTTTGGGTCCATGGCTTCGTGGGGTCTGCGCCACACTCGAACCCTACCATCAGCTCTTACCAACTGAAATCGTGACTCATCGGACCAGGCCACGGTTTTCCATTCATCTAGGGACCAACCGATATGCTCACGTGCCCACGAGAGTCGCTGCAAGCGATGTCGTTCTGTCAGTAAAGGCACTCGAGTCGATCTTCTGCTGGAATAGCCCAAGAAAGCCAAATTTCTCCGCACAGTTCTAACAGACAAGTCCCTTGTACGTCCCACATTGATTTCTGCGGTTATTTGACGCAGTGTTGCTTGTCTGTTAGAATTTACGACTCTTTGCAGACGTCATCGGTCTCGGTCGTTAAGTGCAGGCGGTCGACCACTGCGCTGTCCATGGTGGGATGTTATGCCTGGAATTTCATACTCTCGGCACACTCTTGACACAGTGGTTCTGGGAATGTTGAATTCCCTAACGATTTTCCGAAATGGCATGACCCATGCGTCTAGCTCCAACTAACATTCCGCGTTCAAAGTCTGTTAATTCCCATCGTGCGGTCATCATCACGTCAAAACCTCTTCACATGAATAACTTGAACAGAAATGAAAGCTCTGCGAAAGCACTGCGCATTTATATCTGTTCTACGCGATGCTACTGCCATCTGAAAAGTTGCTTATTGTTATCCCATGACTTTTGTCACTTCAGTGCATTGTGATTATATATTGATGAAAGTGTCTATGGGATATTTTTTGGTATCAGGGTTATACATGTATAAGTATAAATCATAACTTTTGGACTAATCGTTTTAGACAGGGCCCTAGAGTTTAACGTGGAATCCGAACCACTAACAAATATCCATGCCAAAGCCTGGAATCGAATCTGAAGACTGCGGTACCAAAGACCAGAGCGCTAGCCGATTTTCCATCAGGCCATTAACTGTTAGTGAGATAGAGATTTGGTTTGGTTTGTCGCTCTTTGGTTATTCTTTGAACTCTTTAAGCTAATTAGACCGGGACCTACAATTTAAAATGTATTCCGAAGCACTAACAAACATGCATGCCAATGCCAAGATTCGAACTTGAAGCTCCAATGGAAGACTATCAATTAAAGATAAAAAGCATAGAAAACTTAGAGAGATATGGGGATAAGAATAGCGAGAATGTTGGTGATTAAAACTACATTTACCTAAGCTTTAGTTTAATTTGAATGGGATAAATGGAAAGAACTTTCTTCAGAATCTGATATATTTAGCTACACATTTGAACTCCTCAAATCCTTTTACGCAAATTTATACACAGTTATGCCACGCAATTCAGTACCTTATTACTTACTTGGATAGATAACAGCCAACTACTTCTGATCAGCACCAAAACTAATTTCCTGTCCCAAATCCTCCAAGTCGTGCTCTGGGAAATTGACATTGAAAATTCATTAGCGAAGTTATAATTAGGGCGCCGGCGAAACCATTCAATTACCGATATCTTGAGCCATCCATCGAGACTCTGAATGTATCTTGATGCCAGCACTCATTCAATCGGGGTGCGTTGCGAACAATATGAGTGGAATCAAAAGTACAATAACGGAAATTAAGGCTTCCACGCTATGAAAAGGGATTTGTTGTTGGGACGTCGGAATTAATTCGGGGAAACAGGATCGTTATGATTTGCTATCATGAATTACAGATATTGTTCCTAATCGTCGAAGTTTGGCTGCCGTGCATTTTCCTGGGGGGATTGCAAGGCGATGAAAAATGGCGGTATTAAAATATACCGTACAGCAAGATTCAGACATAGATTTTGTTTGAACTGTATAGCGAAGCCGAATGTATTGTGCTTATAAATTGATTACAGTGTCTATGGGATTTTTTATATCCGGGTTACACATGTATAACATGTATAAATTTTAACTGTTGGAGAGATTTCTACTGTACCCAAAATGTTAGACTAATTATTTTTTTTTCGCAAAAACTCTTTATTTATTCTTCCTAATGTATATTAACGCCTTCAAAGTAATTACTTTCGGACACAATGCACTAGAACCAACTTTTTTTTTCAATACTCAATGCATGCTAAAACGACATTGGCTGGGTTGGCCTTCAAACCTGGCGGCGATTCAAGTTGAATCTCTTCAATCGACTCAAAACGGTGTCCCCGGAGTAGTCTTTTGAGTTGAGGGAATAGGCAGAAGTCGCACCGTGTGAATACGGTGGTTTTGGAACGATATGGGTTTCTTTTTTGGCGAAGTCACGAAGAAGCAATGCAGTGTGAGCAGGAGCATGCAGTGTTTTCGGTAACAATCGAGATTTTTCGCGTTTGACGCCCAAAATGGAATATATTGGTCCTTTTGAAATTCCAACATCATCAGCAAGGTCTCTAATCGTAAATCGACCGTTTGCAAGCGCCAAATCTTTATAAAAATATACACTAATGAATGTTTTGGCGTCAAATTTCCCAAAGATGTCAAGGATAGTGCTAACAACCTAAAAAAGAAAAAAAAATTGAAATACCATATGCCGGAAAATTTAAATTGAAAAGTTAACTTACTTTTTGAATACAGTAGTAAATTTTATTTTAATGGGAAAAATGGGAAGAACTTTATTTAGAACCAAATATAACTAGCTAATCTTATTAACTCGCCAAATCCTCTATGAAAATTTATAAGCAGTTATGCCACGCATTTCAGTACCTTATTACTTACTTAGATAGAAAAGAGTCAAACAGTTCTGATCA
>BPLQ01006843.1:0-11961 GCA_021605075.1 Caerostris darwini | reverse complement strand
TTAGTTACAGTTTGAAACCAACAAAAGATTTATACAAAGGCACAATTATATATCAAAACTCTTTTAATAGGGATTTAAAATTGCTCTTCAACAACAAATCAATACACAGCAAAAGAAAACCATTCTATGTTATGAATTAAATGCTAGTCAAGAAATTAAAAAAGCCGCGGAGATATTTATAAATAGAAAATTAAGTTAATTTTAATGTATTTATTTATACAATTAATATCAAAATGACTAGATATAACATATAACCTTGGCGAGCTTTAAACAAATTAGTTACAGTTTAAAATCAAGAAAAGACTTATACAAAGGGAAAAGTTTAAACATATTATACATTAAAACTTACTAAAAAGGGATTTAAAACTGCTCTCTGCTCTTAAAATTATAATTATGCATAATACAAGAAAAATAAGCCATTCAATAGTTTAAAATGTACACATATAATATAAATATACTGAAAAGGAATACTGACCTTCTAAACATGCAGCATGTAAAGCTGTTCCTCGACTTGTTGAAGCATTACGTCAGAATTCATTTGTAAAAGTAATTTGATATAAGGAACAGACGCATGCTCACAAACAATATACAAGGCTGTCTTTTCATTGTCGACAACATTCACCTGAGAATATTATACATAAATCAGCACAAATGCTAATAATGTAATAAATAAAATTAATGTAAATTGAAGGTTAAATATATAAACATTAAAGATATATTAATTCAGATTTCATCTTTTCAAATAAATAATTTTTTTTTCACTCTTGACTGATCAATGTAAAGTAACAGGATATTGTATGTTGTCAATATTTCCCAAAGTATTTTTTTTTAATACAAAGGTTCATAAAATTTGGGATTTCAAATGATTTCAAGGAATTCTTATAAGCCATCTCAGCTTTTGTTAACTGACTGTATATGAAAAGGAATCTCAGTATTCAGATTTTGTCGCATCCAGTTGAAATTACTTATTGCAGATCAAATTTAGGATAAGTATGTAAATAATACCATATAGAATTTTAAAAAGAAAATATAAGCAATAAAAATGACATGGGAATTTATAACAAAGAGCTTATACATATGAATAAGCAAGTTTATGCATTCAATTCTATCCTCGTTAACAAAGAAGTCCTCACAGATTAACGGTTTTTGACAGCAAAGGAAAAATATATCAGCAGCAATATATTGAACAAAAATTAATGTTATTTCATTATAAAACAAAGTACATATAATTACCTATCAGCATTTGTTACTCCTTTTAACACAAATACAGCAAGTAAAATAATTTTAATTAGTTTATATAAGAGAAAATGTATAACATCAAAAAATAATAGCTAATTATTAAATTAATTTTTCTATATTTAAAGTGATACTCTTTAGAGAATTGAAATGAGACTATTCAGTAGTAAATCTAACATTTATCTATAATTATTATTAGTATTTTAGCTCAGAAGCAATAAAAGTTAATAGTATAATTCTGCTCCCTTCTATTATCTTCTAACCAAAAAGTTCATCCAACAGTATCCCATAATTCAACTCCATTAATTACAGTAATACAACAGCTATTTTTTTGTCCAGATGTTTATATTCATATAAGGTAGTGGGCATCTGAAAATTAAATATATATACATGATTAATATTAGAAATTATAAGGAATAAAAAAGTATAAGTAAGCATCCAATAAAATTTTAAACTAAAACTATCACCATACGAGGAAAAAATTTAACGCAATATCTTTCCCATGTAAACATGTTTGATGCAAAGGTGTATTTTGACTAAGAGGCATTAGAATTCATTTTTAACAATTCCAAATTGCCAATCTGAACAATTCATTTCATCCAACTGAAAATTATATATATAAAAATCAGCATCATACATTTAAATCTTAACACAAAATTGAGTTGCCCTTTATGAAAACAACAAGAAATCTCCAGCAGGAAGAATCTGAATTTTCACAGCAATGTATAACATACTAGCCACTTGACCTATTTTCAAGAACTTTTTAAGAGGCATAATGCAAATCTTATTTCCACTTAAAGAATTGATCTAAAAAATAATAAATATGCATCTATACTAATTATGCTAAATTTTAAGGCATATAACAATATAAATTATCAGATAAGTTATACTTTTAAATTCATTGCCTATAATTAAGAAGGTTCATATTTTTAAAGTAAATTATTCACAGCATTTATATACTTCAGTACTATAAAATTTTGTTAAAAATATTTTTATTTCAGATGTAAATTGGATCATAAACTTTCCTTAAAGGACATAGGACTTGTTGTCACTTTTAATAACGACGACTATAACTGACATTCATAACGAAAAAAAAATTTCTTTTTTATAGACATTTTCATACATTAAACACTTAGAATATTAAGTACCGAAGAAATAAATTATACAATTCAAAGTCTATAAAATATCAACATTTAAAATAACTAAGCTGGAATTTGAATTATATCCAAATAATATTTAACATTTTAATCTAAAAATCTACTTTTTACTAAAATACTTTCAAAGTAAAATAGAAAAACAAAAAACAAGTAAGGCAAGAGTTATTGTAAATACAACTAAAATTTCATGTTTGTAATATGCCATTTTAAATTAGATATTTTCCCAAGACCTATTTTATTTTCCTTGCCTACTACTTGAGCCTTATCAGGGTGTCAGTAATATCTTCAATTATAGTAATTTTATTATCCTTACTAACTGTGTGCATAAGGGAATCAGAATTTTTGTTTAATGCCTTCTTTTTGTCAAAGTATACATACATCTTTTTCGGCATCATTGATATATTATGTAACTTGCAAACAACTTTTAATGTTATTAATGCTGACATGAAATGTTGTATAGTTAAAAAAAAAAAAAAATTAACTTTCCAGTAAATATATTAAATGACAACTGATAATTAACATTTTATATAGTAATAAATTGCTTTTAGCAAGACACAGAATTATCTTTTGGCATTTTACACTTGTATTTCAATCACAAATACTATAAACTTTAAATTTATTTTCATAATCGCTATGTCTATATCCTATTATTGCACCTCATTTATTAAGATAAAAATATATTTGAACATTTTTAATATGTTAATGATATACTCGTTTTAATAATCAGTAGCCATTAAACAATGAAGAAACATAGTAATTGTAGAATAAAATTTAAAACTATTACAAATAAATACAAAGCTTATCAAAATTATTATTAATTTCATAAAAGAAAAAAAAAACAAACTAACATTAAAATATATATTTAACCACAAAAGTAATACACTCTTTCTACTCATAAATTCTCTATATATTATTAAAATGCATTCATATGAAATATTTCTATATCTTTTTAAAGTACTTACATTTTGCTCCATATTTAAGTAATATTTTGCCACATTCTACTTTATGAGTTAGACATGCTACTTCTGTAAAATAATGCATACAATCTAACGGACCATCAATACAAAAAGCATTTATCTGAAAATATTAATATAATTTATAATCAAGTTAAAGAAAAAGTTTGTTATACACGAACTGCTGAAAAAATTTAATCTTACACGCCCTTTCTGATGCTGCCAAATTGAGATTTAAAATTAGTTTCGTTAAATTAATCTATTACTTGATTGATTTGATAATTTTTTTTTTCTCTCAATAATATTATTGCATTATTATTGAATAAAATTCAATTTATTAAAATTATTTCAATATTGTAATAATTTCAATAATAATATTGCAATTCATTTCAATATTGAAATAATTTCAATAATAATATTGTAATTAATTTATTGATTAATATTGCAATAATAATATTGCAATCAATTTCAAGAATAATATTCATAATAATAATTTTAATAATAATAATAATGTGTGATATAATAACTTTACTTATAAGTTTACTAAAAGACGTCCTGACGGGACGAATGTCATGGTGGTAGCCCTTTTGAACACAAATTAGCTCCATTACCAAAAGGTTCTAATTCCTAATTACTAGTAAATAAGAAAAATTAGCGGGGATGCAAATTAATAAGAGAAGTGGCATAATAATAATGATGATAGAGAAAATTCAAAACTGGATAGGGGGTGGTGACTTGACGTCGAGGGGATCTGCGAGGACTCGGATTGATTTAAGAATCAAAAGGAGAAGTTACAATTGTGAAGAAAATAAAATAAAAAATCATCCACACGTAGGTGGCAACTGTGTAGGCCACACGCAGGTGACTTGAAAAGAAAAGAAGAAAATATTATTGTCGTAGCTCTAAAATGATGCCTCCATCGTCACTCTCTGATAATTAGTAGTGCATGGATGGCAATCTGAATTTCTTGTATTCTCATTTTCTATGTTCATGAACCATCTTCGCCCCTTGTATTTTTGATTTAAATTAATCTGTTGTTTAAGATTGCCTTTTGTATTTGTATTTATTCCGATCCTATTTCTGTATTTGATAATATTGTTTATGATGTTGTTCCCGCCCTTGTTGATGCATTGGTGTTTCACGGTTCATTGGTTCTATCCGCTAGTTTCTACCAGAACCTTCTAGAACTTTCCATGTATTAAGGGGAGACATATGTGTTATATCTCGTAATCACGACTCTTTCCTTTTTCGACTTTTTTGGGGGTCGTCTCAATAGTGCAATAGCTTACTTACTTTTTGCACTTTGTTCCAGAATCTTCCACAACATTCCTCCATGTTGGGGGAGGTACATGTTCAACTTCCAGTATCCGGTTTTACACCGGAGTTTTCTTTTTTTTATCGAAAGATTATTTAAAAAGAAATTTTCTCAGCGGTAGAAAGATTTACTGTATGTGAACTCTTCATAAAAGTTATTTTCTTAAACTTTTATTTGTAATTTATTAGATGTATTTCAAATTGGAAATTGTTTCATTCATATTTATTCTATTTTTCTTTACATTCGTGTTTTTTTTGACGAAATACAATTTGTAACAATCCTTCCATTCTCACGTTCGGTCGTGGCGTCATCTATCGATGAAACCTCTTACAAAAGTCTATTTCGAATTGAAGGGCTTTCGAAATAATATTTTAAAACTATTATTTTAAACGAATTTTAAAAAAATTTATTTTATTATATTAACGAAATATATTCTAAAACTCTATTACTATACTTTTTTTTCACTTATATCATTCAGAATTAAATCGCAGGCCATCAAAATAACAATACATTCAAATAAAAATTTCATAATTAAAATTTGTTTCACCAAATTCAAGAAAAGTTTTAACGTGTGATAAAATTCTATACCAATTTAAATTGAATTTATTAAATTAATTGCAATTTATATATTTTACATTCCGAAGAAAACTCATAATATTTAATATTATTACTTTATTATGTATTGTTAAATAACGGACAAAATATTTTAAAATGTTCTTCCTGTTTCAACTCAATGATTTAAAGTGGATTTTATCTACAGAATCTGGCATCCTCAATAAAAAACACATCGAGAAAAAAAAGAAAATGGATTTTAAAAATTTCGTTTATATTATATTAAAATAATTATTATATTATTCACATATCATATATTATTTTATATATATACTTCAATATTATTTATATTATAATATTATTATTATGATATTTATGGTTCATTATTTCTTTTTTTTTTGTTTCGCGCAACAACGAATAAACAAATCGTCTGTTCAGAATAAATTTTACTCGTAATACAATTTCTCGCGTCTTGAAGCAGTTGGTTCTGAAATCTGCGGATCGTAATTTTAAAATGGAAACTGTTTAAAAAAAGCATTATTGCTGCAACAATTAAGAATGGATATTTTTCTCTTAGTAGGTTCAAAATGATATCGCTTAGCTATGGCATACGGGGTGAGTTTTATTCTGTTTTAAAATGACATAAAATTTGTGTTAATAGTTCTGTATTCTACAATCTAATGTCAGCCATTTTAATTTTTTTAAAAGCATTCCAGACTTTGTATAAACAGAATTTGCTTCATCCTAAATATATTATTAACGAATTCATAAATATGTGATCAAATATTGTATAGAATGTGAATTTTATTTTAAACTGTTTTTTTTTAGAACATTTGTATTTAGAATGGAATTTTTGTTTATGCTTTTATTATTATTTTTTATTCTAAATTATTTTCTATTTTTTATTTATTATTCTGTTATTAATTTTTAGAAGTTTATTTTAAATTAAAACGTTAAAATTCTGAAGTTTGAGGATTTTTTAAAATTTATTTTGTTCTTTATTTTTGTTTTGTTCATTTCAATTAGGCCTAATATTAATTTGTTACATTCTAGAATTATTTTTATAAATATTCTTTTTATTAATATGCTATTGGTAAGTGGTTATATGTGGAATGTCATTTGTATATTATTATTATTTTTTTGTCAATTAATGTTCAGATAAAAAATGAAATGTTCTTAGAGATGTTTTAAATATTAACGTAATTTTTTTTTTTCGGTTATAATGAAAATATTTTTAAAGTAATAATATGTTTCTGATAAAAATATGAAGAATTAACGCCATCATTTTTTGTCGATTTATTGAAATCATTTTTTATTTGATTGGAATGTTTTACATGTATGTATATATATATATTGATGCATCAGCTCATTTGATTGAAAGGGATTTTTGAAATTGCATAACGAATTAATTATGTTTTTCAGTTCCAGTAATCCTATGTACTCTACGCAAAATTCATTTGAAATAATTTATCTTTTTTTACCCCATCATAATAGTGTCATATTTTTACTTTATTTGTACCATCATCTAGTTTTATATATCAGAAGCTATAATAGTTTAAATATATGTGATCTGAATAACTGCTATCATAAGATTTTAATATCCAATTTGACTTTTTTTTTATTCTATATTATATTTTTTGGCCATTTATCTTTGAGATTATTGACTAGCCAGTGTACTGAATAAGTTCTTATCTCTTTATTTAGGTAAACACTATGAAAATCAGTTCTTTTTATCTTTTATTATCCTTGCATTGGATAACAAAAACATCTTAAACAAATATAAAAAAATCGACTGAAGAATGTAATCTTTGTTTTACTGATAATTCTGAAATGTATATTTTCTTCTTAAGTTTCCGTGCCTTAAATTTATAACATTTTGTTGTGTAATTAGGGCATCAGAAAATGGTCTTTAAATTATTTAGTTAGCTTTTTATGGCTTGGATATGAAGCAGAATTTTATTGGTATATTATATGTCGAAGAAAAGGTATGAATTGTCTGCTAGGAATGGAATTACTGCAAGTTGAATA
Organism: Caerostris darwini; assembly: GCA_021605075.1. Taxonomy (NCBI): domain Eukaryota; kingdom Metazoa; phylum Arthropoda; class Arachnida; order Araneae; family Araneidae; genus Caerostris; species Caerostris darwini. The sequence continues at coordinate 4,720 of BPLQ01006843.1, read as the reverse complement.
CTGTTGTAGATTTCGTTTGCCTCCGCTAATTAATATTCCAAGTGAATAACTTGTTCATAATGTAAAATTTTGTGTGTATTATTAATTCTATAAAACTCTCTATTGTATTGTAAAATATAATTGGTTTCTTTTTAAGTCAAGGATTTAATGAAATGATTTTCTTTTTGCAGCATATTTCATAGATTTTTCTTAAATTTTCAATGTTTGAAAAATGAATTGCCAAATGTATAAAATATTTTAGATAAAAGAATAATTAAAATCTTTTTGTGCACATGTCACACATGTATATAGCATTGATAATAATCCTTAACTTTATTACAAACTGCTCGAGTGGGGAATTTTCTTTAGAATTGAGAATTAACAAAACGAATGATATTATAATTGATATTCTCTAGTATTATGTTAAGAAAATGTACCCCTATTTACAATAATTTGTTTTCTATAAATTTAAAAAATTTTCTTTCAGGTGTTCCTGCATCCATGCAAAAAGTAATGTATAAAGGTATAGTGTCAAATTCTTTGATTTAAATTGAATGAAATGTAATCTTTAGAACTCAAACTGAACTGTATAAGGAAATAAATAAAAAAAAAACACTACAACCATCCATGGCACCGCCTGGACTCGAATCAATTTATATTCTCTGAAAATTTCAACAGGGTGCTGTTTTGTTTTAATAAAGAAAATTAAATAATAACTTTCTAACTTTAAAGTGACGTTAAATATTTGTTTCAAGAATTCGTAACGAATATGCATTTCCACTCGATATCATAACGATGCAATTTTTTTTATTTTCCAGGACTCGCAGATGAATCCGTGTACCAAGGCTATTTAATATTGTCATGTCTCCAGCAAAGCATGTTTGCACATGATAAATAGGAATTCGGGAAAGGCTTTCTTTTAGTAATTTTTTTTTTATGTTTATTATTTATTTATTTTTATTTTTTGAGATACTAATTGCACCTTTTCACTTCTCAGATATCCGAAAGGAAGTATGAAAATGGAATCTCGGATCTTGAAAGAAACGTTTTGAGGGTAAAAAGTCAACTTCCGATGTTTGAATAACTTGTAAAGTATCATTTTCTAATATTTTTTTATCAACTTCGAAATGCCATTTTCTGGTGCTTTTAATTTCAAAAATTACTGCAATAACTTTGAAAATTTCTGATGGTTTTTTATGTTTTTAATTTTGTCTGACGCGAAAATCTTTAAAGAAGTTAAAAAAGAGTCAGAGTATTCATTATTAATTGAGTGATATGTACTTGAGGTGGGTCCTTTAATTGAAAACACGATGCAATTCAGACGCTGAAAGTGTAATTGATGTCTTTAAAATTTGATTCTTAATAAGGAACCAAAATCAATTAAGCATACCGAGATCTGTAAGAGCGTCAATTAGAAAGTTTAATTGTCATATGAATAGTATTATATGCTTATGAATTTATTTTGATTCTCATTTTTGCAGATCAAATTCTGATATTCATATATTTCTAATTATTTTATTCGTATATAAAAGTAGTTTATAATTATTATTAGCATTAGTAAATCGTAACTACTTATAAAATTAATTGTATATTATGTTAGATGAAATTAAAGAAAATTTCTATGTTCAAACACGTGTTTATTATTTTGTCCCTAGTTGGCGCCCCACATGAAAAGAATCTTCGAATTTGGGACTTGCTTTAACTTTACTTGCTTGACTTGAAGAGAACAAGCAGCTTTTCCAGCGGTAAGTTTTGCATCCAAAATAAAAATGTTAATTTCCTCCTTCAAAATTATATCGACAACTTGAATTATGGCTTATTAAATGGCGCATCAAACTCAACGTCGACAAAACTGAGGCCGTCTTATACACCCGTAGACAACCACGAAAACCCAAAATTACCATTTACAATAATGCAATTTCTTGGACAAATGAAGCTCAATTTCTCGGCGTTATTCTAGATCAACACCGTACTTTCAAATCTCATATTCTCTTTATGAAAGAAAAATTTATTAAATCTATCCTTTAGTTGCTCGAAATACTAAAACCCTGCTGTACTTTGACTACATGCGTCCCATTATCACATATGCGAGTCCTGTCTGGGGTTCACTTGCAAAATCTCATCTGCAATGCATTCAACGCACCTTGGTATTTTCGCAATAAAGACATTCTTAAAACTCCCTTCAGTTAAATCTTTCATCAAAAAACTTTTCAACTAACAATCCGAACGAACTTCTTAAAAGAGTATGACCTCCAAAACCCAAAACGTCCACGCAATGCTATCAACATGAATGATTCATTCCAGTTTACTTCTACACTTTCTCTCTCCCGTTGCTCGTGACCATCGTTTCTTTCCCCCCCTGCCTGGCGTGTTAGCGCCTCCCTTCAAGGGGTAATAACAAATTAACAAAATTCAATAATAAAAAAACGAATATAAAAATTTTTACTTTATCTTCTTTTAAGAATTTATTTTAATATTTTATTAACATTTTCTATTTTATTCCGCTTTTTTTCATTTTTATTATTCCACTTTTTAAATTTTCACTTACTTTCTCATCTTCAAAGCCATTCAATAAAAGATAGGAGCTTCGGAAAATACAAGAAGAAACCAGCTGCAAGTTATTTACTTGTTTCAGAAACTCCGATTCATAATTTTGGACTCCTACACAGGCGCATCTCTGGATAACGCTGCATCTGTGAGAAATCACACTGGACATATCTCAGCATGTGTATATATTTCTTTTATAGCGTCTTTTTGAAATGACGCAAGGAGGAAATGGCGTATTTCATACTCAAACTTATCTCATTGCGCTTGATCTCGTTTTCTGGGCTTTACATGATGAGGGTAGATATTAAATAGCAGTTGAAATGGATTGAAACGGCAACTTTGAACAATCACTACTTTGCAACTATTATTTCTAAATTCATATGAAATTCCAATTCTATTAAAGTCATCATCAACAGCTCCAGGGTGGGCCTACTGGCACATTTCGAATCAGGAGATTTATTTTTTTTACGGAGTGTCAGCCCTACGCCCTACAGTCCCATTAGACTACGGCTCAAAGTGGATTCCGAACCACTGCAAACATCCATGGCACCGCCGTGTCACCAAGCGCTAGTCACTCGGCAATTCTATAAAACTGCCACTCTGACATTCTTTTTGCACAAGAAGAATACGTGCAGAGAAATTAAAATAATAAACGTGAACTAATAACTTTCGTGAAACGAGACGTGCTTTGAAACTGGTGGTTCTTGTGTGGTGAAACTTTACTTTTTTTTTTTGCAGGACCCTGCTGTGGCCCAACTCCCCCCTCTCCACACGAAAGTGCTGTCGGGTAATATGCATTCTTCTTTACACACATATTTGTTTGTTATTCGTATAATACAGATGTGCATACATAGAAATTGTTGTTGTACACAATACACATTCTTTTTTTAATATAATAAGCATGTATTTATTTATTTTGTTTGTTATTCACGTAATACAGATGTGCATACATAAAAATTGTTGTCGTACACAATAAACATTCCTTTTTATTATCATGAGCATGTATTTGTTTGTTATTGAAATAATCCACATGTGCATACATAATACACACTCTTTTATAATATAGTAAGCATGTATTTGTTTGTTGTTCAAATAATCCACATGTGCATACATATTACGATGCACGCACATTTGTTTGTTGCTTCACTGTTGAGGATGTTTTCCCTGTTCGTTTCATCTTCACGTATCATTCAATTGTAGGCCACTTCCGTTTTAAAAGGCTTATAGAAAAACATATATCATGAAAAAAAAAAAAATATTATTCATTTAATAAAGTTATAAAAAATATAGCGCATTTCAGGTGCTCATCCGTTCGAAAAATGTATTCAGACGTACAGGAAAAAAAGTAATATAAAGTCAATTCCTACTTATTTACATTTTGTTCCCTCCTCGACTCGGACTAGAACCCAGAATGAAAAAAAGAATCTGAAAGAGAAATTTTTTTCACCAGCGATCTTCTCCCTCTGGCGGAAATTTACTCCCACATTTATGTCCTGATAAACATCTCATAGAAGGGAAATTTTTTCTCCCCTACAAAACTAAAATGAATGAATTGCAAAAAGAAAAAACTCTCTGCCTCGAATGCTAGTCGAGTCTCTTTGTTTGCTGAAAGCAATGCATCGACTGAGTGAATGAAAATGTCTCAAACTTGATAGATTTCCATTCGCATCAAATCCGCTCAGTCCGTACAAATTCTAAATTCGCCGCATGAGGCTCAAGTTAATTATTTAAAGTGAATTTGGAAAGCAAAAAATGACACAAGTTCTTTGATATTAGGTTCAAATTAGAATTAATCTTCTTAAATTATAGCCGTCATGAAATGAGCTGGATTTACTTCTGAAAAGCCGAATAGTGTATTATTGAATCATTGTAATATTAAAGTGAACATCATCCAAATAAAGTGAACTTTATTCGAAACAGTTCAATGGAAACTGAAATACATGAAATTTAGCATTGTTTTTTTTATCATTACTCCGAGACAAATTGCATCACGATGTATATCGTGGAGGAAAAAATTTTTACCAAGCAACAAAACGGCAGAAAAGATGAATCCTATTACAAGTAAGGTGAAAAAGAAAAAAGAAAAAAAGTCACTATTTATTGAGAGCAAAAGAAAAAGAACGTCTTCACTTCTTTCTTCCTCCCCTCTCCTTCACCTGCAGGGAGACTATTGAGTTGGGAGAAATATTGTAGT
>BPLQ01006842.1:0-43531 GCA_021605075.1 Caerostris darwini | reverse complement strand
TACATATTTCAAAACATTTTCACAGCAATATTATTTATAAAATCCCGCATCACTATCAGTAAACAAATTGTATCCTCACTATCTATCAGTAAAAAATTGTATCACAAATAAGTAAATAATATTTTCACTGATAAAGCAAGATCGCAGCAGGCTAAGAAGAAGGCAGGAAAGCATTCAACGAAAGACATAATTTCCATAAATTTCATTTAAAAATGTATCACAAATATAGTGTTTAAATGTTAGAGACATTATGATAAAAGGTAGAAAGGTGTTCAACAAACGAAGATGAACAAGTTGGGAAAGCATTCAACAGAAAGACAGATAAGGTTTTGAATACCATTTCTCTTCTGAAATCCGAATTTTTGTCCCGGAATGCGAAAGTAGCGGATGCTTCATCGCCTTTTTGCGTGATCCTCCTATTCACGAGTGTATAATCTCATTTGTTCTTTGCCCAAGCGGAGATTTATCTCGGAACAGATGAAAAAAACGGAAGACAACAAAAGAATAAAAGAAACGGCGTTTCGTTACCAGTGAGAAGAGATGTTGGAGAGAAAAGGGCGAAATCAAATTATTTTCCACTTTGTGTGCTGGGGGAGGTCGGAACCGTACGGGAAATTAATCCCGACAGAAGTGGTGGAGGGTCTCTGAAACATAATGGAAGAAGAAAAAAAGGGAGCTTGGAAAAAATTAAAAGGTGAGGAAATTTCATTAACTTGCTCCTCTTAATGTTAAAGAGCAAAAGAATGCACGTTTTTGACATTTTATGAGCTTACAATTACTAATAAGTGGCTTTCATTTCTTTTCCAGTTTAAATTCTTATGAGTTATTAAAGTTGTATCTCTTAAACTTATTTCGTGGGGCTAATTTTGGGAAATTAACCTTGCAAAACGACTTTGAAAGTTTTTTTTTTTTTTTTTTTTTTTTTTAATAATTGTGTACGTAAATAAAATATGACTGCATTTATACGAAGAGAAGAAATATAACTTTTTTTAATTAAACCATGTATACATTTATTATACATTTATTTAACATTTAATTATGACTTTTTAAGAGAAAACAGTTTATAACCATTTAAACTAATTTATGTTCATTATAATAAATATCGTTATTTCACACATTTGAATTATATATTTATTACCTTAAAAATTATTATATCATTGATACAAAATATTAATAAATATGGTATTTCATAATATACAGAGGGATATTTGGCATTGCTTATATCGTACTGTAAATTTTCATACAAATAACATTATTCAAAAATGTATTGACTCAATTTAAATTCATAGCATAGCTTTAATACCTCGTAATGGACGGTCATGAATTCTGAAAGATCGAAATGCTCGGCAGTAATGAGGTAAGTGAGTCCTTCATTTAATGGAATATGTGGAAGCAACAACTAGTAAGAGTGTTTATGGAGAAAGAGTTCGAAGAATCCTCCAATCTGAAGAATTTGATGCCAGAGTTCAGGGAAAAAAGCCATTCATATCCAGATCAAATCATAGAAAAAGATTTCAATAATAAACATATTCCATAAGGATTTTGATTGTTCGAAGACTGTCTTTTACCGGTGGGAGTATATGCAGAGTGATTATAATTAAAGTTGCTGTAAAAAAAAGAAACACTCATCCTAATGAGTTCAATAAAAGTTCAACTGATTTTTCCCATCCAATTAGGTATGACCATCCCGTGGTGGGAGGGGCGTTCCACTAATAGTGTCACAACTGTTGAATGAATTGGACGTCATTTTTTCAGTCAAAAAACAGAAAAAAAAAATCAAACACATTGAACGCTACAGGTGGTTGAATGTGCAACTCATGCCAAATACGTTGTCATTTTGATACAAAATATCACTGGCAACCGAATTCTTTTCTTTATGCCGCTTACAGCACCATCTATTAATACACTTTGGAGCTTTTTTTTTGAGGGTATACCGTTTGCCCCTTCTTCAAGTATCTTCAGTTCAAATTTGAACTCATGGTGACGAGTGGTTCTTTTTTTTTTACAGCATTTTTAAAGTGGGACTTTAATTATAATCACCCTGTATAATGAATGATGAACGTGGTAACAATTTGGAGGCATACAAACGAATAAGTAAAACTCATAGATGTGTTTCTAATAAGGAAGCATGTTGGAGATGGAAGAGTCATGGTTTGGGGCTCAATATCGACAGCTGGAATTGGGAAATTGACCTCATTAATGGTACGATGAGCCGTTTCAAATATTGAAGATGTTGCAAGATAATATGCAGGAATGTGTTGGCAATTTACAGCTTAGAAGCCAGTGAATCATACATGACAACAATCCAAAACACACAGTTGAAATTATTAAAGAGATGACTCCATTATAAAATACTTACACAGTTCCATACCCCTTCCCAATTGCCAGATTTGAATCCCTCAAAACGGATGCTATTAATTTGACAGAAAATTCGATGTCCAAGATAAGTTTCTGTGTTGTAACATGTATCTTTATTGGTAACTATTCGATTATAATAAGGATCACACACAAAGAAGGAACAAGCAGAATAACGTACACTTACAGAAAGGCAGCAATCGACACTAAGTCGGTCTCACACACCACAAAAAGTCAAAGTGGGTGAGAGCAAATAAAGGGAATAAGGCACTTTTAGTCCATGAGGCCCCTGGCCTCCCAATACAATTGCAAGACTTCTCCCGGGCGCTGAGCCCCCCTATTCAGTCCTGGACATTTCAAAAAGATGTTCTGAATGCATTGTTCCAGCTCTACATATTGGGCAAGTGTTCGAGGCGAGGACACCTATCCAGTTTAGGTGTTTCGCAAAGCAATCGTGTCCGGTTCTTAATCGAAAGTTGGCAACCGCCTCTTTACGTGGTCTAATGTTAAAGATTTTCAGATGTCTTGAGTAGTGTGCCACTTTTGCCTTCAGATTTAGTTATTAGATTATCTTTCAATTTCTTAAAAATTTCTCTATGAATATATTTATTGAAAGATTCTGGTGGAATTTGTTTCTTTCCAATTTTCACATGGTTTCATTTCTTTGCAAGTGAATCTGCTGCTTCATTACCTTTAATTCTCACTTGTGATGGTATCCACTGGAATACAATTTGCTTGGCTTTTACTTCTTAAATATTTGATATATTTCTTAATTTGAATTATTTTTGATATCGTAGATTCCAGTGGTTAATGTAATTCACCACTGAATCTACAATATTTATAGTAACAATCATTATTTACTATGATTTTTAAATTATTTATTACTAAATGTATAGCATAGATTTCAGCATCAAAATTTATCATAAATTACTTACACATTTTGGAGTTTCGACACATACTGGAAAACAACTCAGAGTAGACGCCTCGCCCCAGTTGCTTCGTCTACTTGGGATCCGTCAGTAAATTTTCTAAAAAGGCATTCTTGCAAGCGCGATCTGAAATTACGCAAGATGCCACAAAAAATCTTATTGCTTCAATACCATAAAAACTACAAACCGTCATGGATTCTCAAACCCAAATTAAACGATATTAGATTACTTTCAATTGAATAAGTTTTACTAATTTTGTGTTTTCCTTAAACTCTATGTACACTTTGCGTTATGTGATTCTCATTAAGTGAATTGACTATAAAAAAATATTGCAGCTTTTATATCGTAGCTATATATATATATATGCAAGCCCTACTATAAGAGCGATAGACGTACATACTTTTTGAAGAAATATATGGCATATTTTTAATATAACCAAGTCTCTTGTGATAAATTCTAAAGGGGATTGCAAAATGAACTGAAAACTATAAATTTAAACTAGGAGCATCACGATTTATTTCTAATGCCAAAAGAGAGAAAAAGTCGCACGTCACTTTCACAACAAAAAAGGGTGCATTTTCTTCGTTCCATACCATGAATATAAGATGTAATTCTATAGGAACACTTCAACTATCGTCATTAGATGAGTTCGTCTTCATAGTTGAAGTGTTCCTATAGAATTACATCTAAATAGAAGTTAGTTAGAAGTTCTTATGACTTATCATTACATACTGGAATGATGAATTTAATTTAATCGAATTTTATAAACAATATCAAAAGGCCATAAATATTATGAGAGACAAAATCTGATGCCAAAAATAAGAAAAATATTATAGACTGTAACATAAGTATATTATATGTTTAGTTGTATCTATTAGATGCAGCATGCCCTCTCGTGGCTCAGTGGCAACGTGCGCATGACGGATGAGTATGAGGACTGAGGTTCAATCCGTTGGCGGCATTGTTTTAGACACAGTTACAAAAAAAGAGGAGCATCGATGGCGCTTGCAATGTTCAGCATCTTGCCTCCTAAGTCGGACTACCTGGTGGGAGCTTTCTCCCATACGATACTCTAGTCCAGGAGTAACCAACCCAAATGATCTTGCGGGCCACTTTGAAAATGCATCCTAACTCCTAGGGTTGTATATAAAATTATACATCCCCCTATTAGATTTAGACCCACTATAGACATTTTTTGGAGTGAAAAATTGAAACAGAATGAGTTATTATTTTTATGGTTAGTATTATTCTTACATGAAAACATAGGTAATAAAATAATAATGATACTAAACGCACATCATAAAGAAATATATAACACTAAAATGAAATGTAAGAAATGCATAAATATAAACGAAATAAAAAAAAATGAAATCATTCAAAAAATATTTAATTTACTAGTACGATATTAGCTTCTCCACTCTTTCACTTAGCTTTTGCAAATCGAACTCAATCAGGGTATTTGCACATAGTAATGGATGTTGCAGGATAGCGTCCATTATGTTTGAGCGTTCTTTTTTAGAAAAAAAAAAAAAGTTCGCAGGTGAAGTTGAACCAAAAACGCTAACAACTTAAACTAAGAGTCTGATTTGCTTTGTTATCAACAATCAACTGTGCGTATATAGGGACGGTCACTGAGGTCACTTAAACTGAAACATAGAACCTGTTATATTAGATGTTCCAAGATGTCAGTGGGTTGTTCGTGGCGTACACGAGGCCCTTACCTTCCTAACGTGGAGGGCTATATGGCTCTAGGTACAGGGGTGAGAAATATAGAGAAAGGTAAATGACAGTGTTGATCTTATAGCACGGCGTTGTCCACAGTTCTTCTGAAGTCACTTGATTCTATATTTTCATAAAAACGCTCGGAACGATAAAATCTCCCTATGATTTCCACTCGGTCCTTGCATATAAAGAGGAATTTCTACCCGATACTAAAATCTCAGGTTACTGAACTCCTGCCAATCGGGAGCCTGTTTTTCTGCTCATTCAGTGTTTTAAAATAAATGGCATTGGACTGAGTATGACTTAACATGATGTGATCATCGTAATGAATGAGAAAATATCTAGGAAACACTTGTGTACATATCGTAGTCCGGTGTTTCGTTGTAATTCTGAAAAATTATTATTTTTTACCCTACAGTGTTTGATTAACGTTCACTTTTATAAATAAATAATGTTTATGTAACATTTTTAACCCTAAATTTCCAGAAACAGTTATAAAATGATATAGAAAGAAAAATACAACAGATTTTAATTTTTCTTTCCTTAAAATAAAAGTAAATGAAAATGTGTGTAAAATAGTTTTAAGAAAAATCTAGATATTTTGGAAAAATTATTAAAAATATAAACAATTCTTACAAAAACAAGATAATCAAAGGATGTTTATAGATCTGTTTTCCTCTTTTTAAAATGGAATAAATATATTATCATATTTTTTTCTATCTTTCGAATATCTAAAGACAAATAGCAGATTTAAAAAATGAAAAATAAAATGTACAACATCTAAAATTAATTGGCTTGTCGTAAATAAGATCCAGAGCAAGATAGATGTAGATATATTAATCTCAGAAACCATTTCTTGATTACCCAAGTTTTCTTTATTCCAGATTTTTCAAGATTTTAAAACATATTTCTTAAATTTGATCTTTCAGGTGGGCGGCCGTTGACCCAAATGAATTATTGATAACAAAAGAGAGCTTTATTATGATCAGAATTATCTTCATTAAAGGAGAGGGACCTTAAGGAAAACTAATAGAAAAGACAAAAATGGAATTTTTATGAGGATAATGTCACATGAATTGTTTTTAATTTTGGATAGCGATGTTAGTTTTAATTGGCACAGTAAAAGAAGAAGATTTTGCTGAATTTGAGAAATTATTTTGAAAATAGAAATTTTTTTTATTTTATTTTGCTGGGTGATTATATATAAATATGTCGGTATGGCATCAAAAAAAGGTTCTAACAATTTTTCCCATACAATTGGGTATGACTTTGCCATAGTGTAGCCTTTCCACTGACAGTGTCACAACTGTTGAATGACTTGGAAGTCCTTTTTTCCGTTAAAAAACCGAAACAATCCAGCACAATGAACACTACAGTGGGTTGAATGTGCAACTCATGTCAAATACGGGGACATTTCCATTCAAAATATCACTGGCAATATCAAAATTCATTTTCTTTATGCCGCTCACAGCGCCTCTATTAATACACTTTGGAACTTTTTGATGCCATACCGTTCCCCCTTTCTTTAAGTACATTCAGTTCCAATTTGAACTCATTGTGACGAGTGGTTCATTTTTTACAGCATTTTAAAAAGTGGGACTTTAATTATAATCCCCCCTGTATTTCTATTTTATTTTATTATACCTAAGTTTATTTTTTTTTTGTCCCGATTTCTTATGAGCTTGATGAATTTGTTTCTCTGCAAATTTCTTGCAACATTCTTCCTCATCCTCCACACCCCTGACAATTTTTTCATTAAGGATATGTTGGCTCCTTTTTCTGTTCTTATAAATAAGCACACTTTCAGTTGATATATAAAGTATTTATTCACATTCCAACAATACGTCTTTGAGCAACTGCCCGCCAACCACACTCGTGTTCCTTCTTCTGCCCCTGCTGTTACATTTTTCATCCCCGTATAAGCATTTGCCTTATATGGAGTTACAGGAGGAGGAGTTATGGCAGAGCCTCTTGGTCGTGGTGCCATCTATTGTCATTCACAATGACAAATAGTTTACAGATAGTAGAGTAATGGGAATTTAATACTTGAAAGAGGTTTTTGTGCCCACTCACATTTTTATTAACTTGAATAACTGATAACTGGGACACATAAATAGGGAAAGAATTTTCGTCCAATTCGATTTAATTAAAAACTAATTCCGTCGAATAGGGAGAAGAATTTTCGCCTAATTAGAATTAATTAAAACTAATTACGTCGAATAGGGAAAAGAATTTTCATTTTCCCTAATGGAATTCAGTTAATAAATAACTGAGAAATGTTTTTCAGAGAATCATCTAAAAATATGCAAATAACTTCAGTTTAATGAGTCGCGAGGAGTTCAACAAAATTTTTGTCTGCTGAACTGAAGAAAACATAATTACTTATTTAATTGTTTTTTTAATGAATTAACAATCATCTGCAATAGTACCTTAAAATTTAAGAAAATAAATCAATATCTGAAATAAATCAATTTTTAAGCGTTCAAAATATATTTCTGAGAATTTCGTTTTAGGCATAAATTTACTAAGCAATCTATATCCTGTTTCTATTGTTTAAGTATAGTGCATTAAAGTAATTGACTGAATATAAAGTTGAGCACCAATATCATTAATATTGCTCCATTGGAAAAAAATAGAAAATGGAAATGACGATGAGGGATTTTACTCTACTTCCGATTTCATTGGATATGAATTACTTCAATTCATGCACAGGCGATCAATTGAAGAAAAAGGACTTTGGACTTGCACGCCTGGACGAAAACAATCTGATCAAACAATCAATTTGAAGCTCTTTGAATTTTTATTTCTTATACACTCAAGAGCCAAAACATTATGACCACCTGTCAATAACGAGTTGGCCCACCTTTGGCGCGCAACACAGCTTCAACCCGTCTTGGCATGGATGCCACAAGTCCTTGGTAGATGGCCGGAGACAGATTGTACCAGATGTTTAAGCAAAGGTCACGAAAATCCAAGATATTGCGAATTGGTGGCCTTTGAACTCTGAGCTGCCGTCCCAGGACATCCCAAATGTGTTCTATCGAATTGCTATCCGGTGAGTTAGGCGGCCAGGACATTAACTGGAATTCAGCATCATGTTACTGGAAGAGAACGTCCCCCAAAGCATAATACCGCCACCACCGGCCTGTGTATGACCTACTGTTCATTGAGGGAGCAACTGTTCGCCTGGAATACAGCGTATCCTGACACGGCCATCGGCGTGATGAATGATTCATCTGAACAGACAACTCTCTCCCACTGATCCATGGACCAGTCACGATGTTCCCGGGCCCAGCTCAGGCGCAGTTGGCGATGACGCTTGGTCAGCAAAGGCACACGAGTGGGACGTTTGCTGCGTAGCCCCATATCCAACAGTGTCCGCTAAACAGTGTGCTCCGATACTATTCTACTTGGCCTTGCATTGTATTGAGATGTCAGCTGAGCCACTGTCTGGCTCGGTTTTTGCTTCACCATGCGAGACACCATGCTTTTTCTTTGATAGCGTGTGGACGTCCAACACCATGTCATCTACTGCTGGTTTCACCGTCATTCATCCACTTTGCATAAGTACTAACAACTGTAAATCGCGAACAACCCACGAGTCATGCAGTTTCGGAAATACTTGTTCCGAGCCTTCGAGCCATTACAATCTGCCCTCTATCAAAGTCGCTTAGATCCGCTGCCTTTCCCATCACACACAGACGTAAGTGAAAGAATGATTCTTCAGACTCTCCAGCAGCAGTTAAATACCACTTCCACCTGATCACGTGCCTTCCACGTCATCCAGGCGAGTTCATTGCAAAATGTAGGGGTGGTCATAATGTTTTGGCTCTTGAGTGTATTTTCGATTGATTCCTTTTCCATGAAAAGTTTTCAGAAATGCACAATAAGAAAAAAGTATATAGCAAAAAAAAGTACATGAAGGGAAAATTACATACATATTTTCAATATACAATGTTTCAATATATTTTTCTATGTTCATAAAGAAATGCATATTTCTCTTATTTTATTTAGTTCAACTAATTAATTTGGATCAATGGATGCATATATTAATTTCCTCAGGAGATAAAATAACGATCCCTATGTTATATTACCGGCCATTTGCACATACGAGTATGTTTCTCGACATCAGTTTTTAAATAATGGAAAACATTCACTTCAAACTACGCTTGAACTTCACAAAGGAATTAAATAACGATGGCTTTGTTATTGGCTGGTGAATTTTTAGTTAAGAGGATTATTTTGGATTTGAGTGGCATTATTAAATTAGCAAGAATTAATTTAATATTCTACTGCAATGATTCTCAAACCTTTTGAAGTTTGGACACATTTAAGAATGTTCATAAAGAATTGCAAATTTAATTCCAATTATACCCAAATTTAATTCTAATTATACCCTAATTTAATACCAGTTATACCATTAATTCCCAGACTACATTCCAAATTTAATTATAGGAGCATTATACACACACTTCTAATAAAAAGCATCCGCTCTTGATGCCTAACAGTAAAACAGTATAAATGGTCAATTCCACAGATAAATGCTTAAAGCTGGCGGGGGCTCATAGGCAACAATGGAAATTTTTTTTAATACTGAAAATTACACAGACGCTAGCGCTCCCTAGTAGCCAACCAGGGAAGTTACATCTTGTCTATCGGAAGAAGGCAACTGGCTAGTGCTCTGGCGTTTGGTATCACAGACTTCAGATTCGAATCCTGGCGGTGGCATGGATGTTTGTGAGGGGTTCTGAATCCACGTTAAGTTCTAATTAAGTTGTAATCATCTAATTAGCCTAAAGTGTGCACAAAATGACCGTAGCGTGACAAATCAAACCAAACCTGTCTCTTCTTTGGTGCATTATTCCTGTTTGGCGACTTTTTATGTTGAGATAGAGGGGAAAAACGCAGTCAGAAATTAATTGCTAATTGTTTGTAATTGAAGCTATCTTTGAATGGGAAAATGAACAAGAAAAACAGTAAATATATTTAATTTTATATCTGGTCACATATTTCTCTGGAATACCACAGGGAACACGCTGATCTTCTAAGGCACACCAATGCACCATGGCGCTCCCTTTGAGAGTAATTGCTCTACAGTAAAAAAAAAAAAAAATTTTATTTCCAAATTTAAAGATAAATAAATTAAATTTTCATTAAGATATAAATTTTGCTATTTAATATATATAACACGATATTTAACTTTATAGAAATTATTAATTGGAATTATAAGAAAGCCTAATGCTGTAAGCATAAAAGGTTTATTAATGTGGTTGCTATGTCATAATAACAAAGCTTTGAAATATTAATATCTCCAATGAATAAATTACGCTAATCAATTATGTCAAAGTTAAAAGCTTCTTCATGATATATTGATAGGGAAATTGCTTTTGAATGATATTTTTTTTATATCTTAATTGCGAAGATGTGTCACAAACACTTATTTTCAGCAGTGTCATTTGATGAATGAATAAGAGAACTGTTTACAAACATAACTCGTGCTAATTACATCTAGCAATATTCTACCTCATAAAATTACATGATAAATCCAAATGGCTGTAATAACAGTTTTAAATCATTTGTATTGAAATTTTACACGTGTCTTACCAAATAAATGTTGTTGCTTCATGATGAAAAAATTTCTAATAAAGCAAATACAATTTTAATAATAGAAGAAAAGAATTGACTAAAACAAATTAGACATTCGTTACCAAATTTATATTCAATTCAATGCTTTACTTAATATACATAATTAGAAATTCTAATTTACAAAATTTCTGTTTTGAAATGAACAAAATTATTTTGTGATTTAAAAAATCTAATTGTGATTGAAATAAATGGGAATTGTAAAGTCTAATATATCAATGGATAGCGAATAACGGAAAACGTACAAAAAACAACAACGAGACAAAAATAATCTTTTTAAAAATCTGTTAAAAATAAATCTGAAAAACTAAACACACATTTCTGGCTCTAGAACTAATTAAATATAGAATTTTTCTGATAGGGGAATAGTAAGACCTTTAAAGTCAAAAATGCATTTTATAGCTAAATTTCGAAAAGAGTATTTTTTAAATCTTTTCAAATTCCTGCAAATTTCTGAATTTCTTAGCATCGCCGGAGATGTCCTTTTTTTCTTTTTTTTTTTTCGTCAGGCATTTTGATCTGATGTAATTCGCCGCATTACCCAAAATACAATATTCTCTTTGATCCTTACGGAAGAACATTCTGACCTACAAATATATCGCGTACAACCCCGGATGTCCGAGTACATTATGAGATTTTTTTAAATCAACTTCGCTTGTTGGGTTTCGAACCAAGATTTCAAAAACCTAAGTGCAATTCTCCGAGCGGTGGTATCCTCCCTGTATAGCATAACATTTTTATGTGATGGGAACTATTATCATTAAACTCGTTTCATTATCATTCAGCTTATAGAATATCTGTGTTTCTGGTACTAATTCTCAATAAGATCAACTTGGTATGCAATAAACATTTATACAAGTTGTAATGAAACTACAAATACACAAAACTTGACCATAATTGTCCTCAGTGTTTAGGCTCCCTGATGTGGCCAAGTGGTTAGCGCTTCAGGTTTGAATCCTGGTGGTGCCGTGGGTGTTTGTCAGTGGTTTGGAACCCACGTAAAACTGCAGGTCTCGGTCTAATTAGCCTCAAGTGTGCACAAAATGACCGTGTTTAGTTAATATTACTTTGAAAGTACATAATAAAACTGAAATTAATGGTTTTATTTTGGCATAAAAAAAACAGAAAATAATCAGATCTCTAACGAAGTTTCAATATGAGCTCTCTTGTCATTCAACACACATGATAACTACAATCTATATTAGAGTACTCTGTATGTTAGGGCAGAATTGTCTGATTATAGATACAAATACTCATTTGGCACGGCCTGATGGTGGTTAGCACTCTGCCACTCGGTACCACAGGTTTCGGGTTCGAGTCCCGGTGGTGCGATGGATATTTGTTGTGATTCGTAATCCACTTCAAACCATAATGTAATCATCTTCGCAAGTCACACAACCTCCACAACGCTTTAAAATGATCGTAGAGCGTTATGGGGGTAGTGTGACTTTGCGTCCTTAGCATATCTTTAAGCTACACGTTCCGCCTGGGTAGTGCCCAATGAGTAAGAGGCGCAGCCCTTGCTTATGGCTAAAGCCAACTGCATTAGATAAACAACATACTCATTTGGCGAGTACCTATTGGACACTCGTGACTAGTAGGATTTCAATAATCGTTTGTTATATACTGGAATCGGACATATCATAACAATGAGTCAATACTAGACATCGTAGATATTACTCTGTAACATCACTTTTTTAGCCCTTTTTAAACATCATTCACTCACATCGTAGGCAACGCGAGTACATAATTGGAATCGTATCAGTGATGCTAATAAGTAATCGTATCAGTGATGCTAATAAGTAATCGAATCATCATTTATATTAGGAGAAAGGCCCTCCTTGCTAGTAAGTTCCCAAGCACTGATGTTTGATATGAATTCAGACGAGTCCTGGTGTCCAATTGGCTAGCGCTCTGAAAATTTGGTGCAACAGGATTCAGGTTCGGATCCTGGCGGTTTGCAGGGTTGTTTATAGTAGTTCGTAATCCTCATTAAACTGTCTAATCAGCTTAAAAGTTTGACTAAGTTTAAAGTTTTAAAAGCAAACTTCAAAATCCCCAGGCGGTGAACTTCCAAGTGTAAACATTTTCTCTCGGTCTTCCTTTTATCCCGATTTAAGTTTCAACACCAAAATGTTTACCTAGTCCCAGATTATTCTGCTAGACAGTTTTTTTTCTCGCGATGTTACATAAGAAAAGCCACGCCATCAAGTTTCACTCCATCGATTGGGCTTCAAACCTCCTTCAAATTGCTGAAGGAAGTGATCTAAATCGAATTAAAGCACTCTTCCTCCTCCCTGGAAGACGGTCTGCTTTTGAAAGTTTGGAAAATTCACCACCGACTTAAATTCATCAACTGAAGATTATTTTGAGAAGGTGTTGGGAGCTTTAAATAGTTAAAATAAGGAAATATCCTGATTGTGTCAGCCATCCATATCTTCTTAGATCAACATAGGCTCATTAGCTTTTAATGTCACTGAAAATCGCAGAAAATATAAAACAGCTTTTATTAAAAGGGCATAATATAGCGTAAGGTAGAATATGCAATAATATATTAGGATAATCGTACGAAAGTTTAGTATTAAAGTTAGTTAATTTAAAATGAACAATAAATACTAAATATGCATATCTATATCGTCTTATTTGATCATTATTTTTAATTTTTAACATCTTATCCAGTGTAATTATCCTCAAAAAATGTTGTTCATCAATAGTCCTAATGTACCAGCATTTGTAGTCGTAAAAGCTAATGCTTAAATTTCATTAAATTCATTAGAATTCTCATTCAATAATTATTTGAAATAAAAACCCTGAAAATTAATTGATTAAACCTATTTTCTCTTTGCTACGTTGCTACTTGCCATCAGACGCTTGTGCGTATGAATATATCTAACCTATAATATATACGCCTATATATGTATCAACATTTGTAGCAGTAGAAAGCTAATGCTAAACTTTATATAGCGTATAGTATAGTGTGAGAACGAAGGAATCACAGTATTCTGGTACGTTTTGATGTGTGAAAACATCTCTGTGAACCAATTTGCAGGTAGGGGGGAGGGAGAGTTGCATAATTTCTCATCAGCCGAACATTCCCCCGATGGAAAAAGTAGTAAAATAAAATGTTACAACTGAAAAGGAAAAGTTTGTATCATTCAATTTTTCCCGCAGCCAATGCATCGCCTAAAAAATTTCTTTTCCTCTTTATCTTTTAATATCGCGACTTGAAAGAAAGTATTAGGATTCCGTTTGTGTTTCTACTGATTAAAATGTCAAAATTACAAAATCATCAAAGTCAATCACAACAGAAATAATAATTTCGTCAACAACAAGATTATTCGTACTGATATTAATTTGGTCATCTTATATCCTATCAACAAGCGAATCATTCAACCACCTCAATCAACAAGCGAATCATTCAACCACCTCAATCAACAAGCGAATCATTCAACAACCTCAATCAACAAGCGAATTATTTGGCATCCCATTCCAATAAATCTCCGACCAGTTTCCTACCTTTGATCTTTCATGCTAATTCTCTCTCATCTAAATAAGCTTTTTACTTTCAGTGAATTGCATAATACTTTACGCAATGCTCCCAATACATTCCCAGCTGTACTAATTAGCATATCTCTCAATATCTTCAACCACTACTACAGAATGTTAGTAGCGTTTGGCTCATCCTAAAGAAGTGGTTCACAGCATAAATCGTTCCAATACTTAAGCCAAGCAAAGATAGCACTTCGATTACGACTTAGCTACCAATTGTCTTAACTTGTATTTTAAGCAAAATTTTTGAACAAATAGTATTTAAGAGAAACATTCATTTTCAGTTCCCGATAAATTCAATCCGGCGTTATTCCTTTTAAGGATTGCATGTCGCTCATGATTTGTCATTCCTTCATCACAAAATCATTGAAACTAAAAATGCCAAGAAATATTTCATTTTTATGAAATTAGAATATTAGAACCTACGATTAACAATTTAAACTTAATTAGAACATATCATTATGACATATTAAATTAGAACATATCATTATGACATATTAAATTAGAACATATTATGAAATTAGAAAATTAGAACCTACGATTTCATTTAGAAACCGTAGGTTCATTAGAATTAGGGACACCGCAGTAAAGAGGATTTTTACCTTCACCACTAACAGGAATTTTTTTTTAAAATGAAGAAACTGTTTTGATGGAAATATTTTCCACTCGCGGAGTATAGCACTCAGTGTTTTTTTTCACCATTTGCATGAGTAATATTTTTGACATCGCCGCTCATACTGAATGCTTAATACTACTGTGCCCAAAAAGTAAGACCAATTTTTTTTTTTTTTTCAGAAACTCTTTATTTATTCTTCCAAATTTATTTCATCGCCTTCAAAGTAATCCCCTCCGGACACAATGTACTTATGACATTTTTTTTCCAATCCTCAATGCATGCTAAATAGTCATCGACAGGGATGACCTTCGAAGAGCACCCCGATTCACGTTGAATCCCTTCAATCGACTCAAAAGGTGTCCCCGGAGTGGTCTCTTGAGTTTAGGGAACAGCCAGAGGTCGCACGGTGTGAATACGGGGTTCTGGAACGATATGGGTTTACTATGTCAAAGTCACGAAGAATCAATGCAGTGTGAGCTGGCGCATTCAGTGTTTTCAGTACCAATCGAGATTTGACGCACTTGAGGCCCAAAATAGAATTGACTGATCCTTTTGAAATTCCAATATCATCAGCAAGGTCTCTAATTGTAAATCGATGGTTTACAAGCACCAAATCTTTAATTTGTTGGACGTGAGCTTCGTCGGTTGATGTTGATCGTCAACCAGAGGGCTCTTCGCCTTCAACGCGTTTTCTGCCTTCTTTGAACTGTTTATACCACTTGTAAACATTTCTTTCCGATATAGTTTGCTCACCGAATGCCTTTTGCAACATTCTACACGTTTCCGCACAAGGATATTCATTCCGCAAACAAAATTGAATGCAAGTTCTTTGCTCAATTAATTTAGACATTTCTAAAATCGCCGAAATAACTTTTAGCGTCTCACAAAGCCAAGCGTAACTCAAACACTAATGGATATTTTGACATAAAATTTCACACAGATGTCAAGTACAGTGTCAGCAACCTAAAAAAAGAAAAAGCAATTAAATTCCATAAGCTCCGAGAATATTAAATTGAAAACTGGTCTTACTTTTTGGACACAGTAGTAAATGCAGGCAATATTATCTTATTTAACAATGATAAAAGTTAAAAACGATATTAACTTTATTCTTTCTCTTCATAAAATCCCACAATGGTGGGAAACATGGAAATTCATTCTTCAATTTAAAAAAGCGAAGTATTTTTTTAATTAAATAAAAATGCCAATTCGACACTTTCAAATTTACAGCATCAATGCACCATGGAAACAACACATGCGCCTTCTTAGAATAACTTTACCTTCAAACAATACATCCTATACCAGAGATGGCCAACCCAAATGATCTTGCGGGTCACTTTGGAAATGCATTCTAACTCCGCGGGCCGCATGTAAAATTTAGTATCCCCATATTAGTTTTAGACCTACAATAGACATTTTTTGGAGTGGAAAACTGAAACATAATGAGCTATTATTTTTGTGTTTACTATTACTTTTACATGTAAACATATATAATACAATAATAAGAGATACTAAACGCACATTGTAAAGAAATATATAACACTAAAAATATAAACGAAATAAAAAATGAAATCATTAAAAAAATATTTATTTTACTAGTGCGGTGTTTCTTCATTCTTTCGCTTATCTTTTGCAAATCGATCTCAATTTAGGTATCTGTACATCGTAATGGGTGTTGCGTCCGTTATGTTTGAGTGTGTTTGGTGTTGGGTCAATTTCCTTTTTAAGAAAAAACGATTCGCAGGTGTAAGATGAACCACACATCACTAAACAGCTTGAAATAAGAATCTGGTTCGCTCTATTATCCACAATCAACTCTGCGTATCTAGGGATGGTCACTGCGTCACTGAGGTCACTTAAGGTGAAATATAGAACCTGTTATATTAGATGGTCCAAGATGAGCGCGCACCATGCGCGCTCATCATCAAGGCAGAATATAATTTAGTTATTCTACTCATAACTGTAAACTCATAAATATAACAAGCAATATCTGTCATCCGGCACGTCCGCGGGCTGCATATAAAATTATCTATCCCCCTATTAGATTTAGACCCACCATAGACATTTTTTGGGGAGTGCAAAATTGAAGCATAAGGAGTTTATTATTTTTGTGTTTACGTTAACATAGATAATATAATGATAATGATACTAGTCGCACATTGTAAAGAAATATATAACATTAAAAATGAAATATATAAATATAAATGAAATAAAAAAATGAAATGATTAAAAAATATTTATTTAGCTAGTGCGATATTTGTTTGCGCAAAAATATTTTTAAAATCAAAGTTAATTTTTTCTCATAATTTCCACAATTAATTTTTGAATAATTTCGTTTTCAATAGACCATTATAAAATAAATATATTTTGTAAACGTGTGATAAACCTGACGGGCCCGAAAATATTCAAGGCGGGCCGTGGGTTGGCTACCCCTATCCTATACCTTTAAAAGAAAGCCAGAAGTTGAATGAAATCAAATCAATAGCAGCTAATTCCTGATGTTATCTATCTTGCCGCCTCATTCAAACAGAGAATTCCACTAAATGAGTTCTTATCTGCATGTCCTTTAGTCATAGTGATCTCCAAAATTTAAACACTGTGTACCTTCTAGCTATACGTTTGACGACAGGTCTTCACAAATGGACTCCAATAAATATTTCACACGCAGAATTGTGTCAGCTTCATTTTTTTTTCTAGATATAGTTCATTGTCCCGAGTTGCTTTTTCCTAAAATAAATAAATTTATTTTGAGCTATCTTCTCCTCTCTCTATGTATCTTATTTTTAAGAATCTCTCTTCACTGTTCAATCACCCCATTTCTTTTTTCAAACTTTTTTTACAAACCTTCTACATAAATGAAACATCCGTACACCTAAATTAATTCCCCATTTACAACAGTTGGTCGACATTCAAAACTCGCATTTCCCCTTAATGATTTACCCTTTCCAAAACAGGAAGTTACCCTCATTATGTCATCATTAACATTATTTTGAATCGTATAAAGATGAACGCTGGAAAGATAAGAATATTTTACACAAAAATGCATCTAAGATAGATCTAAAATACTCAATAATTATCCCCCATACCTTTTCCCAAGAATCAGCGAAGATTTCTAATAACAACGGCATAATTACAGATTAGATGGGACGTGATGGCCGAGTGGCTAGCGCTCTGGCGCTCGGTGCCACAGGTTTCGAACTCGATGGAGTGCCATGGATGTTTTTAGTGGTTCGGAATCCACTTTAAACAGTAGGTCCCACTCAAATATGAACGTATAACGTTGGCCTGAGGTTTAGTCAGTCGTGAGCTCTCGTAATTCCTCGCCAAAGTGAAGCTTCATATTACCCTTAGCCATGGCCCAGTCGCCAAAGCAAGAGGCCTTCTGAACCTGGTGTGGGCTTTCCTGCACCAGGGGGGATTAGTAACAACAACAAAGATTAGATTCTTGCTCTGATTTTAACCATTTCGTCATATGCTCTGAATACCACAACTAACAGACTTCTCAGCTCTTCAGACATTAAAACATGTAACTTTCAATCCGAGCGGGTCTTTCAATTACTCGGTAGTCAACTAGAAAACATTTTAAGCAATATGTTAACTATCAATTAATGTGGACTCCAGGGCGTGTGGGCATTACAGAAAATAAACAAGCAGACTCTCTAGTAAAATCAGCATAAGTCACCGTCTTTTTCGTTGGATATCTACCGAGAATCTTATGTTTCGCCAAAAAACAAACACTACAAAAAACAATATCATGGATTAATCAAAAAATACTCCCAAGAATTTAATCCTTTGAAGAGTCATATAATTCGGCCTGAAAATCGAGAGGAAGACATAGGACTTTTCGATTTCAATACGTCCATCGAAAACTTATCTCGATATACCCTTTGTATTCCTTTTGCAAAACACTAGACACTGAAGAATATATTTCGTTTCAATGTACGAAGTACCGAGAGACATGTAAAGAACCTGCTACAGGATTTATGGATATTCGATGTTACTGAGGAGAAATATTACACGATTTTAATAAGACTACATATATCAAACCCGAGTGATTCCAGTTGTTCAACTCTAACATTATAGTGATTTGATTATAGTTTTTTTTTTTTTTTTATCATAATTACAGTGTCCACTTTTATTTTTTATTAGAATTTGAATAAGTTGAGTATGAAGCACCTTTGGCGAGGGTAAATCTCAAAGTCATAAGCCAAGTCAAGTTAAGGCAAGACCTATAGGACGAAAATAAATTCATGAACTAAAATATTTATTTAAAAATTAAAAATAATTTAATTATTTTAATTCGGCTTACGATTAATAGTTATTGAATGATGTCACATGTCATTAATAACAACATGATTATAATATTTATCTTTTCTAACTGATCATCTCGGTTTCTACGAGATCCTGCACTAACTTCTTAAAACCTTCTTCATTTACTATTTTAAATGAGCAGAAATAATGTTGTATTTTTGTCCATCAAAATGTATATGGGCTAAATTGTTATCATATATATAAAAATTAAAATATTTCCATGTTTTCTTCTTCTTCGTTGGCTCAGCTGCATCAGGGGTCAAGGCCGTCTGTCTACTGGTAGATTTCGAGACAGGAGATGTTTTTCTTTTTAAGGGGTATGGTTGTCACCCCAACGCCCCATACGCTCTACAGTCATATTACACCGGGGCCTACGGCAAAGTGGATTCAAAATATTACAAACAGCCATGGCCCCGCCGAACGAAAACGACATCTGTGACACCGAGCGACAGAGCGATAGATTTTATAGTATTACAAAGAACATTACTATTTTTTTATCCTAAAAAGGATTAAAATAATTATTTGTTCGATAAAAATATCACCATTACACCCTGTTAAGTGAAAAAGAATTACAATTTTAACTTTTAAAATGTCTTGTTTAATTTTTTTTATTGTTCTTTATCATCTCACAACTTCAAACCTCAGCAAGCGACGACGATGCGATACCTCTACGAATAAAGATCAAATACTCGCATTGTTAGAATCGAAGATTCTTATTCAGTTACTTTTAACAAAGATTAACCACGCATCGTCTTGGAAAGATTGTTCTAATGCATCTGGTAATACAGAGACAGTTAATCTTCATGCCATAAGCAAGGGCTATACCACTGTTACTCAATGAGCACGGGGCACGCGTAGCTTGAAGATGGGCTACGGACGCGGGTCACACTGCCCCCCACAACGCTCTACGATCCGATTACACCGGGACCTACAGTTTAAAGGGGATTCCGAACCCCCACAAACATCCATGGCACCGCCGGGACTCGCACCTAAACCTGTGGTACCGAGCGACGGAGCAATAACCACTCGGTCATCAGACTCCTCCTCCTGGAAAGGTGATAGACGATTCCAAAATGGTGATTTTTTTCTTCTACGTGCAGATAATAACATCGCAGCATTCTGCTAAAGGTATTATAAAGATTTTACTGATTACATTTTTATTTAATCGTACAGGATGTGAATCTATTTCCGCAAGGGTATTCTGGAATCAAAAGATTATTTCCCGCCTTTAATCTCCCGCTTGACACGCCTACGCTAAGAGCTTCAAGAATATATGACTCTTAAAATTAAAGTTTTAGTATTTCTATTCAAGCTGTAACTCTTGATACAATACCGAGACAGATCATACTTTGCTACGGAACGTACTAGGTATTGTTAGGACTATTAATATCTATTTATCTGTATTTTTATATAGCATAAAATAATTTTCCGTTTTATTGTCAACTCGTTAATTTTTGAACAATTGACCCCTTTTTTTCAAGGACGACTATACATTTATTATTGAATAGTTAGCATTTGCCGATATTAAATGCGGGTAAGTTGAGAAACTTAGCATCCTCAATTCTAGTTATGAAAACGGGCTAAAATATTCGTCTTAAAGTTATAGTCAAATACTGAATTTTCTTAAACCACTGATTGATTTTTACGAACATTCAATTAATAAATTCCCTTACAAAAGACGTTGGTACCACAGGCTTAAGATTCGAATCCTGAGGGTAGCATGGATGTTTGTGAGTGGTTCGGAATCCACGTTAAACTGTAGACATCGGTCAAATTAGCCTAAGTGGGCACAAAATGACCGTAAAGCGACAAACCAAATCCCTTACAAAAAAATGATCATGTATATATCATGCGTATTCTAGGCACAGAATACACAATCAAGAGTTTTTAGAAAAAAAAAAAAAGATGTTGTTATTAACTGAGATAAATATTCGATATATTATTTTTGAGATATTTAAATTACAGTTAAACTTCGGTCATTCCTTTTTCAGTGACAAATGTATTTAATTTGTAAACTCCGTTGTGACAGATTAGGTATCTAAAAACAATTATTTCTTTAACAGTATTAATTTAAACAGTATGAGTAGTAAGATTAAATTATACGGTATATAAAATATTTAATATTCGTAGCTACAGGCTTGATTTGGTTCCGCTCTACGGTCATCTTGTGCACACTTTTAGGCTAAGCAGACCGGGACCTACGGTTTAAAAGTGAATTCGAACCACTGCAAACAACCATGGCCCGCCGAGACTCGAACCCGAAACCTGTGGTACCGAGTGACAGATAGCTAGCCACTTGCAATAGGGTTTACACCTACCCGACTCCTGGCTCAGTGGTAACATTCGCCACTGGTGAGAATTAGGGCTACTACTACTACTCCACCACACCACATCACTGTACCTAGAGCTGAGTTGCCCATTTACAGTTTGGGAATTATGTGGGTGAAGTTGAATGGACGCATGATAGGGACAACTCTCTACGATCCTATTAGACTGGGACCTGCGGTTTAAGGGGATTCTAACCACTACAAACATCCGTGGCCCCGATGGGACTCGAACCCTGGGGCACCAGAGCTCTAGTCACTCGGCCATCAAGGAGCATTAGGGGCGGAGGTTCATTCGGCTGGCGGCTTAACAAGTGTTGTAGGTATTCTTTGAAAAACGAGGTTATTCGATGACGATTGTGATGTTCCACATCTGGCCTCATTAATCGGACTACCTGGTGGGAGTTGTCCGGGTTTCCTCCCATACGATGCGCAAATGTGGGACAGTTTCCCTCTAAAAATCCTCCCAAAAGCCACTAACCTCCTTCTTCAATGATACGGAGCCAAGCCAGACTCTTATCTACGGGTGATCCGTCACAAGAGATTGTTTTTTTTTTTGTTTGTTTTTTTTATCGCTCTACGGTCATTTTGTGCACACGAGGGACTAAACAGACCGGAACCTACAGTTTAAAGTAGATTCCGAACACCTCACAAACATCCATGCCACCGCCAGGATTCGAACCTGAATCCCGGAATACAAAACGCCAGAGCGCTAGTCACTTGGCCGCCAGGCAGCCCATCACAGCAGAATCTGGCCCTTCCCCCTTTATCCATTACTCATTGGTTGTCCGTCCCGCATTGCAGGACATTGAGGATTAGATACAATAGAAACAGGTTTACACCTAATAATACATAATATTCATTGGCAAAACATGTTAATTTATAATTAAGGTCAAAATATTTAAAAACCAATTATTTATAGGAAATAAACGTTAAAATTAATACAATAGGGGCAAATTACATAACAGCACGTATTTCTGAATCCAATTGGAATTATTATTTACTTTATACCTTTATGATGTTCATTTACTTAATCATTTCTTTAAAATGTAGTTAGAAAAATATTTGGACATAAAATGTTTTACAAAGGAACCTATTTTCCGAATAGATACGCTTTGGAAAATTGCCAGACGTCTTAAAGCACTGTTGGGTTTTTTTCAGCTTTTAAATCAGAAATGCAGAGACTTGTGAAGACTATTAATATCTGATTTTATTCAAAGTCTACTTAGGTTCACTGGCGCTCATTCAAACAACAGCGAAAAAATTAAAATTTTCTTTTCATAGATTACTTATTTTATTGGTATTTAACAAATATTTATATAAAGACGATACAAAATTGTTACAATTTATAACTATTTTGCTAATAAATTAATAAATTTGAAGATTTGATAGATTATTATTATTTATTCCGCAAGTTCTGATTGTTGTGCTAACTAACTAACTCCATATATTGTCAGATTCCGAAACAGAAGACATTTTCTTTTTACTGGGTAGAGTAGTCAGCCCTACACCCAACACGCTATAGTCATATTAGACTGGGACTTACAGATAGGACCCTAATATTTTCCAATGAATGGTCCAAACTTCTGATAAATTATATAGTGCTCTCTGGGTGACGCTGCATCTTCTATGTATCAGCCTAATGTATCTGCTCCAATGTCGATTTGCTTATGAAGGTGGTCAGTGCTTAAAAACAAAAAATTTACTGAACATAATCCTCAGTCCTGCGGCGAGGGACGGACATACCGTGAGTACTCTATCCATGAATGGAGGAAAAGGACCCATCTTCATTTGTGATGGAGCACCCGTAGGTAGAAAATTTGACTCCTTGTCTTTGAAGAAGGAGGGAGGTCAGATCCATCCGGGAGGACTTTTAGGGTGAACTACCCCGCATTTGCGTATCGTCTGGGAGAAAATCTGAGAACTCCCACCAGGTATTCCGACTCATTAGGCATGATGTTAAAAATGACAGAAACCACCAAGCCTTCTCGTTTTTTGAAACAGTGCCTACAACAAAGCAGTCAGCGGATGGAACTTCCGCCCTAATGCTCACCAGTGTCGCACGTTGCCACTGAGCCATGAGTCAGGTTCTACTGAACATATAATTTAAGTAATAACTTTAGGAAAAAATGGAAAAAATGCTAGGTAGGATATTATCATCATCATCCTCATCAACATCAGTGGCGCAACAACCCCACGGTGGGCCAAGGCCCTCTGCCTACTGGCAGATTTCTAAACAGGAAATGTTATCTTTTCCCGGGGTAGGGGTGTCAGCCGTACGCCCAACACTCTACGGTCATATTAAACCGGGACCTACAGTTTAAAGGGGATTCCAAACCACTAAAAACATTCATGACCCCATCCGGAATCGGACCCGAAATCTGTTGCGCCAAACGCGAGATCTCATAGTTGCTGATTAATTTCAAACTAAATTACTAGCTACACCTTCGAGTGGTAAACGGTGAAAATTTTGCTAAATAGATCTATCAACGATTTTACTTTTCGTAAAACAGAAAAACAATCTCTTAAGAATTATATCAAATTATTTATTTTTCAACTCATAACAACATTCTTTTAATTAGAAAAATGGATATAGTTCAATTTAGTTTGAAATATTTTTTGAATGCATGTTTAAATAGGCCATATAATCCGTTGTTAATCCTTTATAATTTAACCAATCGTTGTTTTGAAACTAATTGGCTTTGAAATCACAAATTTAACATACTCTTAGGGATTTAATACACACAATAATCTATTGTTTGATTTTCTTTTCTTTTCTTTTATTTATGTTTGTATAATGGAACTTCAGGTCAGAGTTATTTAATCGTTGTCCGGTGCTTCTTGGAAGTCGATCTAATTTTGTTTTAATTTTTGATGTGTTTTTTGTTCCAAGTATAATTATACCGATTTCAAAATAATCCGTTAACTAATCGGCACGTTGGTTTACTGAAATTTCAATAAAACCGAGGAAATGTTTAAATAGAAACGAAATAAAAATAAAAAATTCCTTAAAAATAATAAAATCAAAAGAAAATAATTAAGTTCTATATAAAAGTTTATAAGAAAAGGACTTTTTCGGCCATAATGAAATGCAATTAATTTTTGTGTAACTAAAATAAGACGTACGAAAACAGAAATCGAATCATTTTGTTATCGATGCAATAATGATTTTTTTCCTCAAATCTTACTTAAATACTTGTATATATTAATTTTTTAAAATTCTCATTGCAAGGAGTATAAAAAACTATTAGTTTTATTAAATAATAATCTGCTTATTTGTTATTTATGTTCTAATATTGTACTTATTTCGCTTAATTAACCTTTTTATCTTAACAAGGATTTTTTTAAAAATGTGCATGAAAGAAATCAAAATTAAGGCATTTGTACTTAATTGCATGTTAGATGTTCATAAGTTGCCAACTTGTGCCTTGTAACTGTCCTTAAACTGGTGCATTTTTGCATGCAGTGATCTTTTTTTTCTCCAAGGCGGAGCGAGACAGCAAACTCTCTGTTAAATGCAGCCCCAAAGTTAACCTATGTTAGATGCATTTTTATTTTATTGTTTTTATCCATATTTTTGCCTTGGTTGTATTGATGCATGAAGTTATCAGTTGTAACGAAACTTCAAAAAGTTTGTTGAACGGTCTGGAGCTGCTAAGCTGAGAAAACTCTAAAAATTCTGGAAAATTGAAAGCCTCCTGTGTCACTACTCTTCAATATCCTGCAGTGCGAGACGGACATCTCATGAGTGATCTACTCATGGATGGAGGGAAAGGGGACAGCTTCTGTTGCGATGGAGCCCACGTAGGTGGAAGTCCGACTTGGCTCCGCTACGCTCTTGCGGTCATATGAGACCAGGACTTATGACTTAAAGTGGATTCGAACCACTACAAACATCCATGCCACCATCCGGAATCGAACCCGAAACCTGTGACCAACCGAGCGCTAGATACTCAGCCATTTAGGCCCGAAAATCTCCTTATCTCCAGGAATAAACATGGAAGTCTATAATGCCGGAAATATCCGTTTTAGATTTGAGTAAAAGTGAGGAGTACGTACCACATTCATAGATGTCTCTTGTTAGAGGAAGCTCGTTCCAAATTGCCGAGGCAGAGTGAGAATGTTGCTCAGTAATATTATCTGCCGTGGAACCCTTGATAAAACTGATTCTGCTGCATATCCGTCTTTCAAAAGGCACACTGCGTCAGATCTTGCACCTTTATAGAAAAAAAACATATAATTTGTTAAATGTTTTTCTTTGATTCAATAAAACTTTTTTAAATGAATGACGTCTCCCCCACATCATTTCCAAACTGTATAAGGGCAACTCAACTCTAGGCACAGTGATGTGGTGTAGTGCTAGTACTTGATAATCCTAGATGTCAAAAATTTTCAAATAAATTGCACTAGAATTAACGAATTATCTCTTAATACATACATCCTCATTATATGAATCATAGTCATTGTTACCCCGCGTCCATAGCTTATCTTCAAGTTACACGCGCTCCCTGGGTAGTGGTAAGCGAGTAACGTCTGTGCAGTCTTTATGGCATAAAAGATCACTTTCTAAGTATTTTCCAGCTGCATTAGAAAAAAAAATATTTCTATAATATTCTAAGTTCATAGATAGGCTGACGTAAAATAAATAAAGCATAATTATTAACCGCTACATTGGAACCACTTAAAATTTTGTTTAATAAATAAAAGAAAAATTGCATTGTCATTTTACCCAAAAAATATTCCTGTTTAATTTAGATTCTCATATCCCAGATGAAGTCATTAATGTTGCACAGTTATTGCCAATTCTTAAAGTTACAGCAGCTCAAGTCAAGGAATTCCCCCTCTTGCGTCTCCAGATGCACGAAATTGGAGAGCCGTAGGGATGAGTGAAGGAGGGGGAGTTATGACATGGGGTATGGGGGAAGAAAGAAAATTCTTATAGAAGAGAAATTCACAATCGTTTTTATTGTTAGATTTACACTGCCGCCTAAGAAAAGAAAACTACTCAATCAGACCAGAATCCGTAGGCTTGGTTCAAAAGATCCCTGTGTCAATTTAAATTTTATTTTATGTATGATACAAATTTCTGTGCGTAATGTGTCAGAAGACTTTGACATTGGTTGTTTTATGTATAAAAAAACTTTTTTTTTTTCTTCATATACACTGAAGTGACAAAAGTCATGGGATACCTCTTAATATCGTGTCGGCCCTCCTTTCGCCCGGCGAAGTGCAGCAACTCGACGTGGCATGGACTCAACAAGTCGTTGGAAGTCTTCTGCAGGAATATTGAGCCATGCTGTCTCGATAGACGTCCATAATTGTGAAAGCGTTGATGGTGCAGGATTTTGGGCACGAACAGACCTCTCGATGATGTCCCATAAATGCTCGATGGGATTCATGTCGGGCGATCTAGGTGGCCAGATCATTCGTTGGAATTGTCCAGAATGTTCTTCAAACCAATCGCGAACAGTTGTGGCCCGGTGACATGGCGCATTGTCATCCATAAAAATCCCATCGTTGTTTGGGTACATGAAGTACATGAATGGCTGCAAGTGATCTGCAAGTAGCTGAACATAAGCATTTCCAGTCAATGTTCGGTCCAGTCGCAAAAGAGGACCAAGTCCATGCCATGAAAAAACAGCCCACACCATTACGGAGCCACCACCAGCTTGAACAGTGCCTTGCTGACAGTTTGGGTCCATGGCTTCGTGGGGTCTGCCCCACACACTCGAACCCTACCATCAGCTCTTACCAACTGAAATCGTGACTCATCGGACCAGGCCACGGTTTTCCATTCATCTAGGGACCAACCGATATGCTCACGTGCCCACGAGAGTCGCTGCAAGCGATGTCGTTCTGTCAGTAAAGGCACTCGAGTCGGTCTTCTGCTGGAATAGCCCAAGAAAGCCAAATTTCTCCGCACAGTTCTAATAGACAAGTCCCTTGTACGTCCCACATTGATTTCTGCGGTTATTTGACGCAGTGTTGCTTGTCTGTTAGAATTTACGACTCTTTGCAGACGTCGCCGGTCTCGGTCGTTAAGTGCAGGCGGTCGACCACTGCGCTGTCCATGGTGGGATGTTATGCTTGAAATTTCATACTCTCGGCACACTCCTGACACAGTGGATCTGGGAATGTTGAATTCCCTAACGATTTCCGAAATTGCATGACCCATGCGTCTAGCTCCAACTAACATTCCGCGTTCAAAGTCTGTTAATTCCGTCGTGCGGTCACCATCACGTCAAAACCTCTTCACATGAATAACTTGAACAGAAATGAAAGCTCTGCGAAAGCACTGCGCATTTATACCTGTTCTACGCAATGCTACTGCCATCTGAAAATTTGCATATTGCTATCCCATGACTTTTGTCACTTCAGTGTATATGACCATTCAAAAACTTAGTTTATAGTTAAATGTTATTAAACTTTTTCAGTAGTAGTACTTCAGTAGTTTCATTAGTAGGTATTAAACGTACGTCATGAATATCAGTTTTATCTTTTTTTTTTTAATTCTTATTAGGTTATGTTTCATATTTATACTGTTTATTGGACAATCGTGTTCATCATTTTTCAGTGACTGAAGCGAATACCGGAATATTTTTTTTTTTTTTTGTTCTTAAACACTGTTGCCAGTCTTGATGTTGCTACTACCCCTCGGAGCTCCCGTCACTCCAACTCTATTCAGATAACTGTTGCAAAATAATTTTACTCTAAAAAATCCACAATTCCCTTCTAAACACCTGATTTTATTGGAAACCCTCTATATTCTTGCGCCTTCATGGTGTGCATCTACATCATTCCCAAATTTTAAAGGTGTAATGCGTAGTAGTAGTAGAAACTCCCAGTAGAGATTAGCATTATAGAAGGATTATATTAAAATAAATATAAATAACTGTAAAAAAATATGCATAAATTATGAATAAATTGTTCAAAAGGTGAGTGTGATAACAAGCACGCTGATTTATTTCTCGAAAAATAAAATAATTAAATATATTTTGAAGCCTTTTAATCGGAACAATTATCTCGTGTATACGAAATATCGCATTAGAAGGAAGTAGTTCGATAGAAATAAAGTATAGTGCACAAATGATCAATAATATAGATATTCACGCACTCTTTCAGTAGACATGAATGATCGAGCGAGTCATATAAATATAAGACTAGGAGAAAGCGAATGAATTACAGAAGTATGAAGCAGGACATCATGTACAACTAATCGCAAATGCGAACCTTCATTTAGCACTTCTTCAACGTCGGTGAATGATCGTGCGAAGCATAAGTTTAAGCATAGGTCTACTAGAGAGCGAAGGAATTACAGATAAAAAAGCAAGGTGTAGTGTGCAAATGACCGGAAATACAGATACTCAAGCATTTTTTAAGTGCCTCTGAATGATCGTGATTTGGTTAGGCGCTTTATGGTCATTTTGTGCACACTTTGGGCTCATTAGAGCGAGACCTACAGTTCAACTTGGATTCCGAACCACTCACAAACCTCTATGCCACCGCCAGGTTTCTAAACTGTAGCCTATGATACTAAAGGTCAGAGTGCTAGAGCAGGGATGGCTAATCCGAATGACCTTACGGGCCACTTTGAAAATTCATCGTAACTCCGCGGGCCGCGCTTATAAAATTATATATCCTCCCATTAGATTTAGACTGACAATAGACAATTTTTGGAGTGCAAAATTGAAACATAGTGATTTATTTATTTTTGTGTTTACTATTACTCTTATGTGTAACCATAGATAATATAATAATACTGATACTAAACGCACATTGTAAAAACCCTAAAAATGAAATATAAAAAATATAAACGAAATGAAAAAAAATTAAAACATTAAAAAATATTTATTTTCAAGTGCGATATGTTTTTCTCCCCTCTTTCACTTAGCTTTTGCAAATCGATATTTGCATTTGGGTATTTGCACATCGTAATGGGTGTTGCAGGTAGCATCCGTTGTGTTTGAGCTTTTTTTTGTGTTGGGTCAATTTCATTTTTCGAAAAAAAAAACGATTCGCAGGCGTAAATTGAACACAAAGCGCTAACAACTTGAACTAATAACTAGGGATGGTCACTGTGTCACAGCGGTCAGTTAAAGTGGAACATAGAAGCTGTTATATTAGATATTCCAAAGTGCGCACGCCTCATAAGTTCGCAGGATAAAGTTTAATTACGTCTATTAATCCTGAATTCCACATTTCCTCACAACAGCCATTTTTATCTTTTGTGTCTAAACATTTTTGCTCATAAACTCTCTCCGGTTCTTCATTTCTCATGCTCTGCAAGATACTAAACAAAACACATTTAGTTATTTGTTTTGATTCCATTCGCTGTTACTTCAACTTCCCTAATAGTTTCCGGACATAGTGTTTTTCTGCCACCAATCCTTCCCGTAACCGAACCCCAATACTTAAATTCTCTAAAAATGTTAATGAAATGAAGTAAAATGATGCATGACTTTTCATTTTTTCTTCAGAGTCAGCTTGGCCTTCGACTCTACTTCGTAGCAGCTGCCCGGCTTACTACACAAAGCCACTAAGATTGTAGAAGCCTTAAAAAATTACTGAGATAGCTTAATTACTTAAATTTTGCACTGGAGGAAGGATCCAGTTTCGGGAAAGACCGGTTTTTCGTCGCTTCCACTTCGGGGATGATTCGGATTTTCGTCTCTCTGTGCTTCTGCTTTCCCATCCTTCTTTGTCTGTGAACTATGCTCCTTACGTGTACGAGAAAATATTTCAGATTTCCGCTTGTCTGCGTTACCGACATTCTCTCCTCCGCACCTTTTTCTTATTACGACCTGCTTAATCATCTACATTCAAGATTTCTTTGTTCCTTTTGTTACATTTGTTCATTTATACTGTTCTTCTTCAGGAATCTGAATTCTGACTAATATCTCTACACTCTTGGGTTGTTCCGTCTGCATATATATATATATATATATTCATTTATTCATTTATTTATTCACTAACAGAACCCGGCATACGTTGTCCTGCAAAAAAAATGCCTTGTAGAAAATTGCATAGCGCGAATATATTCCACATGTTCCAATATATGTGCATACTCATATTCGTGGATATCGTTTGAATAATGTATAGGATGAAATGCTGCAGCCCCCTCTGGCGGCAAGTAACAATAAAGTGGATAGCGCGAACCTATTTTCATACTCGAATACATATTATTACCCATTTTCATAGTGATGGGTTGAATGGTATAGAAGTGGATAGACTTCAGCACCAACTGGTGGCGACTTACAACAAAGTGAATAGCATAAAAACATTTTCCATGTTTTTTCAAACACACACAAAAAACATCAAAAAGCCGTTTAGGTGGAGTCCAGTGACGTACAGAATAACTCAATTACAGCCCCACCTACAGGGTCCAATTGTGAATCTAAATCATCACTGGACCCCACTCAAACACACAAAAAAAAATCTCATCAAAATCGGTTTAGCAGTTTAGGAGGATTTCAGTGTCACATACTACACGAACAGAAGAATTATATATATAAAACTTATTTGCTGAATAAAAATATTTCAATACATAAAACAAAATATTTGCTTTAAAAATCATTAGTGCATAAATAAGTTTAATGAAAAAAGTCGCAAACATGATTATAACACTTGATGCGTTAATTTAAATAAACTAACTTGTAATATTTCAATATATCAATACGGAAAATGCTTGTACAGAAGATACTTAAAAAAAAATCCTTACTTCAAATGTTATGCAACAGTATCGTTCTATTTACCTTCGCTACAAAAACTTCCTTTACCTCATGAGGAAGTAATTCCCGGTGAGGATTTTTAAGAACTAAATTGAAATGCTCTGATCTCATCGATTCAATCGTAATTGTTCAAGCAAGTGTGAAGTTAAACAACTAACTGTTTTGGTAGTAGATGATAGGGAAATTTTTAATTCTTTCTATCTCACTTTCACATATCTAACGTTTTAACTCAAGAATGTTTTATAGTGAAATATAAACATCATATTTTTATTTTAAATGATGTTTCAAGTAGCATTATTTTTCGTTGATAACAGATACATAAAATCTGAAATATTTTCAAGCTTATATCTATTTTTGTCACCCCAGCTTCATACTAACTTATAAAACATTTCTTAGTTTAAAGATATAGAAAATTCTCCAGAATAAAGATGAAATACTTAAAAATTAATTAAATAGATCATTTTAATTCATAATTAGATAATAATAATTAGATAATAATTTTAATTCATACAAGATAAAATTTTCATGTAAAGAATATATTTAAATACTTTTCTATACTTTTTATAAATTAATTCTACTTTTCACAAGAAATATTCAGTGAAGCAAATCTTGTAACTAACATCCGTTGTATGTGACTATAAAACGATGAAATAATTGGATAGATTATAGTCGGTGAATAAAAGTATTTTTAACTATAAATACATTTTCGTATGTATTGTAAGTTTGTAACAGAGATTCAAGGAAGGTGGATCAGAAATTATCTGCAAAATTGTTTTGGATTTTCAATCTATCAATTGCAAAACAGTAACAAACAATTTAAAAAATCTGTTAGCATCAATAATTTTTTATCACAGCTTATGACAATAGTGTTTCACAATGTTTAAATTGTCTTTGATTTAGAATTGTAGGAGTTGAAGATTCAAAATATTTAATTTCTCGAACATATCGGCCAAGTAGTTCAATTTCCTCACAAATAAACCATCTCAAAACTTTTCGACTTCCGGTCGGTTTTCCTCTTCAGAAAGATTTCCCCACGTGATAATTCTTACCTCGCAATGAAACAGTAACCCTGAATGTATTGAAGCATAAAACTTTATAACGTACTGAAAATATTATTGATTTTAGGGTTCTCATTTTGTTATACAATTTATTATAGTTACAACCGTCGTACACTATTCAGACCAGGACTCATTTCTTTTTAAGGCAGAGCTTCTCTGTTGATCATGCAGACACCCTGTTTAGATACTTATTCTACAAGTGCTTTGAAATCCTCCAGACATTGAAGGAGCACTGCCGGCGCATATTCCGACGTCATTTTTCCACTCTATGTTTGCTTTGTTTATGAAATAATTTAAGATGGCAAATAATGGTAGTGCTATTGTTTTGATTTCTATTGGTTTGCACAAAAATGATTCTTCTACTGCTGATATGCCATCACAAAATCAAACATAGGCAATGAACTGAGCATCTTAATTGCTATCTGATGCCTCAACAAGCTGAACTAAATTCACGCAACTTTCCAAGGAACTTCAACTTTAGCACCAATTTGACAGACAGCATTGCCATTCAATAGAGGCAATAGTGGATTACAATTGTTTGACAAAAATATCTCCAAATGACTTTGTTTCCATAAAATCAGTTGCAGCTGGAAAAGCAAACTCTCCGGCCATTGTTGTGAGGCCTTTTGCATCAGGTTATTTTATATGAAAATTAATAACATGCAAGTAAAGCTTTTTCTTCAACAAAAAAAAATTTTTTATAAAATGATTTTTTTGCTTTTCATAAGATTTTAATTTTAATTCGAAGAATTCTTGGGGTTTGTTAATGCACTCACTATGAAGCATTTCCAAATTTCATTAAAGTATATTAGGTTTCAAGCTGTTTGCTGCCCAAATATCTCAGTAAAAAGATACACAGAGTCATTTCTTCTTCATTTACTTCAGCACTTGTAATCCCAAAATTAAAGTATTCTTCAGAATATTTGCTTGATTCTGTTTTCGAAATCACGCTCATTTGTTCACTTGTTGATGCTTCACTATCGCCTAATGATAGCTTAAACCCACTTAAAAATTTAACCATGATTCTGTACAAATCTACTGCCTTGAATATTTAATACCGTAAACAACAATTAACATGCAAATTACAACATACACAATCACGATATATGTCACTGTTAATGTCGCGGTCTTACAGACGTTCCAGAATGTTTGAGACAAGTAGGAACTTTTCGCGAAGCCGTGAGAATAGCCGACAAGGTGGAGATACGACAGAGGGCAATAAGGAGACAATGGTTTTGTCATTGCAACAGATTCGGTGTTGCAAAATATCAGTAAAATTACTTATTCTTGTTTGTAATTAAGATCATAGTGTATCTTTAACGTCAAAATGCATTATCATTGTATACGTTGTTGCTGTTACTAAACGCGAGGTGCAGGAAAGCCTACACCACGCCCAATAAACCCCATCGCAGGCGATTGCTCCATGGCTAAGGGTAATATTCAGATTCACTTTTAGCGAGGAACCACGAGAGCTGAAGACTGACTAAACCTCAAGACAACGCTTTACGATCCTATTAGACCGGGATCTATGATTGAAAGGGGATTCGAACCACTAAAAACATCCATGCCACCACCAGGACTCGAACCCTGTGACACCGAGCGCCAGAGCGCTAGACACTCGGCCATTCAGGCCCGATGAAAATTGTGCTTGAAAATTGCATTACTTTTATTGAAAAGTTGATAACATAGAACTACTTAATAAATAATGTTTTATTTCTAATGTCATTATCTTATCGACTAATGCAGGATTTGCTCTAAAGAACATATTTTAATATATAAAATAAAATATCTACTTTAAAACAATCATTTTTGTAGAAATAAATCTAATGAAATTTTAGTAAACAGGAATATAAATCTTTATAAACTGCTTTAAATAAATTAACTTGAATATATTTTTTCAATTCCTTCTATTAACTCACACTCTCCCTTTATAACAGGTGGGCTGAAAGGTTCGTAGGCTTACACATTGATGCGGCTCTAGTATTAAATCCATAGGATTTTAGTTAGCCCTAACTTTCAAAAGACACGTGTATAAATTTGACAGCTGTTGCACTATTAGTATGTGAGTTATAGCATTTTTAGTGGAATTATAGCATTTTTAGTGTTTATCATGTGCAGTCCACTCGGTTGACCGTCGATTGGACTCCGGTGTGAAATGATGGAGCCATGTTTCATCCATTTTCACATATCGACGCAAAAAATTCGAGGTTTATTACGATTGAACAGCTCAAACACTGCTTAGAATCATCAATTCGTTGTTGTTTTGGGTCGATTGTGAGCTCTGCACGGCACCCACTTTGAACAGAACTTTCGCATATCTAAATATTCATTCCCGATATGTCCAACACGTTCCTTTGATATCTTTAGGGTCTCAGCTATCTCAATCAATTTCACTTTACGGTTATCATAAATTATTTTGTGGACTTTTTTTGATGTTTTCGACGGTAACAGCCTCTTTGGGGCGTTCACTGCCTGCATCGTCCTCGGTGCTCATTTCGCCTTGTTTAAATTTAGAAAACCACTTCTCTACGGTTGATTTTCCTGGGGCAAAATCCAAATAATGTTTATGAAGCCAAGCCTTGGCTTCAATTGTATTTTTTTTTTCCAAAAAGCAATGCTTTATTAACACACGAAATGCCCTTTTATCCATTTTTTCAAACTAGCAAAAGGTGCTTCA
The DNA here is from genome assembly GCA_021605075.1 of Caerostris darwini. NCBI lineage: Eukaryota > Metazoa > Arthropoda > Arachnida > Araneae > Araneidae > Caerostris > Caerostris darwini. The sequence goes on along the minus strand of BPLQ01006842.1, from coordinate 8,622 downwards.
CTAAAAATGTTATAACTCACATACTAATAAGGCAACAGCTGTCAAATTTATACACGCGTCTTTTGAAGGTTAGGGCTAACTAAAAGTCATATGTATTTAATACTAGTAGCACCATATATGTGTCAGCCTACGAACTCTTCAGCCATTCTGGAGCCTACCTATATGAAGAAATATTGTAAAATTATTATTGCATTAAATTAATAAATACTTAAATAATTTATTCGTGTAATAACCAAATTGGTACTACTATTTATTTTGTTTAGTTCTTTTGAATTCTTTAATATTCTAGAATATAAAAATATATTTATTGATATTAAGTAGACGCAATAAAAATTGCGCATTTTAATGTAATATCAAAGAAATGAATTATAATTATATGTATCTATAAGAATTTAATGAATACAAATTATTCTTCTATCTTTAGGAATTTTAGACAGAAGAATAATTTGTATTCATTAAATTTGTCAGGCAGATTTCATTTGTATATCGAATTTTTCAAGTATTTAAACGATTTTACATCGTTTCACATAGCAATGTTTACAAATATTGATTTGGCGGCATTTTTGCATAAAATGATAAAAAGATTTCAGAAATACTCATAAACTCAACTCAGTACTCAGAAACTCAAATGCGGGGTAGTTTTTCCTGAAAGTCCTTCCGGAAGACATAGCCTTCCTTCTTCATCCAACTCGGAGCCAAATCCGACTTCTATCTACGGGTGCTCCACGCCAACAGAAACTGTCACACCCATTTCCTTCCATCCATTAGATCACACGGGTTCTTGGACTTGGTCTAGTTGTTGATGTCTAGCTAATAGGATAAGAAAAAAAGACATCTCTATGCGACCAGGGCAACCATTTCTGGGAAAAAAAGTAGATCTGGATTGTTTTAAATTTGTATCATGTGAAAAGACTAAAATAAATTTAAATCAAAAAGTAAATAAATAATAGCAATACAGCCTTCAGAAAATAAGACATTACATAAATTCTTTAAGGAAAAAATTTCTTCGAGAATATATTCCACATCAATAAAACAATCTAATCATTTACAAAGGTACACCTTGAGGCTTTTAATTTACTATTTGTTTTTTATACTGAAAATATGACATTAAAATCAATTCTTGGTTTTGTATTTATTTTGTCGTAAAATTTTTGTTATGTCCTTTGTTGAAGGATGTAAATTCTTTCTTATCTGTGAAATTTGACGTTTATATCAAAACTGAAGACATGCAGTAAAAATGATTTAATTAAAATTTAAATTCAATTATATTTCACTAAGAAACTTTTAATTAATTTTATCATAAAATATAAGTAAGTATGCAAGACAGATTCCGTATCTCACAAGATTCTAAAAATGAAATTAATATTTTTAAGAAATTAATTTTCATAATTAAAAAACTTTTAATTTTCATCTTTTTTAGACAATTATTTTTAATCCTTATTTTCCCCCTGAAATTTAATTTTTTTAAATATGATACATCAGCAGTCATGTTTAACTGAATTCTACAATGATCTGCAATTCTACAATACTCTATGGTGTTCTTCCTTGCTCTACTATTATACAATGCTGTACAATTCTGCAATGCTGTACTATTCTGCAATGTTGTACTATTCTGCAATGTTGTACTATTCTGCAATGCTGTACAATGTTCTACAATTATCTATAAAGCTTTGCAATGCTCTACAATATTCTATAATGCTCTACGATTCTACAATACGCTATAATGTTTTTTATTGCTCTACTATTCTACGATGCTCTACAATGTTCTAAAAACTGCTCTACATTTCTACACTGCTCTACTATTCTACAATATTCTACATTCTGCAATGATCTACAATGTTCTACTATTCTATAATGTTCTACAATGCTCTACGATTCTACCTTGATCTAGTATTTTACAGTGTTCTACTGTTTAGTACAAAATATACCATGCAAAATTTCATTATATCCTTCGAAATGCATATCACAAATAAAATCTCCAGAGTTGACGTATTTTCCTCTTTTTCAATTTATTTCGCATATCTTTTGCCTCAATAAAAAGATGAACTGTTTTATTTCAATATTCATATTCTCTTCCAGCAAAAAAAAAAAAAAAAAAAAAAAAAAAAAAAAAATGTTATAAAGCAATATAACACGTATCTCTATTTGCTTAACAAGAAGAAAAAAAAAACGTATCTCAATATGTTTCTTTTTTTAGTTTACCAACTCGTTTTTCACTTTCTCTCCGCCTCGGAATCTCAGTTAAAAACACAAACTGAATCCTATCTGTGCAACCCGATAAGATTTGAACCTAAAGTCATAAAAATTGGTATCGGGAGGAATATCAAGCAGCCTCACAACGCCGAACCGCGCTCGACTCACACAGAAAAAAGACCACCGGGATCTAGAACGTTCAAGAAATAAGTTTGTTGCGAGAGAAGGAAATGAATGAAAGTTAAACGCTTCAAGTGGGTGGGAAGAGAAGGATGGATGTGAAAGAAAAGCATTTTTTTAAGAATAAAGTACTGGAAAACCTAAGTAGGAAAAAAAAACCTTATATATATATATATATCGCTTATTTTGATTATCAAGCTTATTTAGGGGAATTTTTCCCTTCTTACTTCCGCAATAGCTGCCAAGAGAGGGCATTTTCTCGGGCCAAGATCTAGAAGGTCCCATCGTGAAGTCAAAACAATGTTGGAAAAAAAGAAAGTATAAACCAGTATGCAAATTTTATAAGCAGATGCTGAATTTATTAAATTCTCAAGTCTCATCAAAACAAGAAATACATAAAAAGAAGAATTCATACAACAACTAAAGTTTCTACCCGTCAACAATAAATATAACAAACGTAATTAGATGGATATAATTTTTTTTTTTCTAATGCAGCTGGCAACACAGAGACAGTTAATCTTAATGCCATAAACAAGGGCTGTTACTCATTTAGCACTACCCAGGGGCAGGTGTTGTTTGAAGATATGCTACAACGCTCTACGAACCTATTAGACCGTGGCCTGGCCTACGGTTTAAAGTGGATTCCGAACCTTTACAAACATCCAGGGTACCGCCGGGACTCGAACCCGAAATCTGCGGCAACGAGCGTCAGAGCGCTAGCCACTCGGCCATCAGGCCCATCTAAATAAGTTATAGTGTGTAAAAAACGCATTCCTATTTATTAAGAAAGTAATAGTTCTGTAAGTGTTGGTATCATTAACGGGAATCATGTAGTGCATTGGTTGCAAGACAAATTAAATCTACCCGAAATGCATTTACCCTGTTATCAATATAGTGAACCTTTTACTAAGTTAGAGAAATGGTTATAGAGAAGAGACGCTGGAATCAGCAAAGTGGATTAAAATATTGTATTGCTCATAGTCAAATCAAAGATACAAGGAAAAGCCGCAAACCGGGAACTTTTAAATAATGCAGATGCTCTTTCAAAACCCGTTCCAGTGCATTATATCCTTTAGGTGAAAAGCAAGTAACTCTACCTATTACTAAAGCTAAAAAAGAAATTTTGTAGGGGATATAAAATATATTGTGTAAAATGTAAATTTTAGACTGAAACACAATACATATAAGAAGCTATTTCTAAAAATAATCTATCTATATTAATCGGTATTTGTGTAAATTGTTCTATAAAAAGTCTTATTTTAGGGGTTAAATTAAAAAAAAAATCCTATTATGATTCTTCAATTGGGTATTGTGGAATAAAGGAATTGATGAATTGGTGAAACTTAGAAAATAATAACAATAACAGAATTTTGACATCAACAAGATATTTATACAAGATACAAACCTATCACAGGAAAATTTAAAAGAAAAAGAATGTGTCTTACATCAAGTATGGATGACAAGGGGATTTATTATTCGTTATGCTATTTAGTAAATATATTAATGGAATCAGTTGCTTACTTTAATAGTTATTAATATATTTAGTAAATATGCTTAGACTACACTCATTCAAAAGAAAAAACAGGAGTCGATGTTCTAAACCAGGAGTGGCCAACTCATGAGCCGCCTTGAACATTTTTCCGACCCGTGAGATTTAGCACACTTTTACAAATTGTATTTATTTTATTATGGCCAAAATAGTGAAAACTAGTGAATTAAAAAAATACATTACGTGTGCATCCATATACTCAAAAAAGTAACTGTTGAAATGATGAGAAAAGATTAACTTTGATTTTAAAATAATATTTTTGCGAATATATATATATATATGACAGATATTGCCTGCTTTATGAATGAGTTTACAGTTATGAGTTCGCAGAATAATCAAATTATATTCTGCGAACTCATGGAACGCATCTTGGAACATCTAATGTAACAGTTTCTATGTTTCACTTTTGAGAAATCTGGCACAAAAAGTTGTTAGCGTTTTCAGTTCAACTTATATCTGCGAATCGTTATTTTTTTTTCTAAAAGGAAATTGATCCAACACAAAACACGCTCAAACATAACGGACGCTCACCTGCAACACCCATTACGATGCGCAAATACCCAAATGGAGATCTATATGCAAAAGCTAAGTGAAAGAGGGGAGAAACAACTATCGAACTTGTAAAATAAATATTTTTAAATGATTTCATTTTTTTATTTCATTTATATTTAGATATTTTTATATTTCATTTTTAGCGTTATATATTTCTTTACAATGTGCATTTAGTATCATTATTATTATGTTATATATATTTACTTGTAAGAAGAATAGTAAACACAATAATAATAAATCATTATGCTTCAATTTTTCACTCCAAAAAAAATCTATAGGTGGTCTAAATATAATAGGGTGATCTATAATTTAATATGCGACCCGCGAAGTTATGATGAATTTCCAAAATGGGCCCCAAGATCATTTGGGTTGGCCACCCCTGTTCTAAAATATGTGTCTGGAAGCATAGAATCTGTTGTAGAAAAAGGGTAACTTTCTCTCTCAACGTTCTAGATCATAATTTAACACATTAGTATGAAAACTTATGATTATCAATGAGAAATTGTGTTTTGTAGATGAAAAAAAATGCAAATTACGGTCATGTTATTGATATAACTTGTCTGAAATGCACTTAAAAAATCTTGAAGGTAATTTTATCTTTATAAGAAAATAGCTGACACAACATTTTCCATTTCGAACATATTTGATCTACTTTTTTAAAAATCTTCAAAGTAGGATATAAAAACTATGAACCGAAATAAATCCTTATTTTTAAAAACTTCTGTCAATTCTTTTCCAGATTTCATTTAAATGGTTTATTGAACTTCAAACATTTTTTATTTCTTAAGTTTTAACTCGATTTTATTTTGATATCGTTTCCTTATAGCAAGCTAACCTTTTAAACATTATATTTATTAAGACGATTGTGGGAGGGTTTTTTTTTTCATTAAATAAAACGAATCTCAGTGATTTAAAATTGAATATATATATTTAATAACATTTCATATACGTTTTAGAGACATCGTTCGTGATCACCAACCTTTGGTGAAGTTCGGATGCATTTCAAAGTGGCCTGCTAGATCATTTGGGTTGGCCACCCCCCCTCTATAAGATTTTAAACATATTTTTAAAGAAGAACCCCAAACAGATAAGAATTACAAACAATTAAAGGGAACAGTTTATTAAGGAAAAAATCAAAAACTCCATTTAAGGAAAATAATATACCTCTGTTTACAATTGAAAATGTAGAAATAAAAAGTTCACTCTTTGAAAGAACTAATAGAACTCTCCAATTTAGCTGCTAACACAAAAACGTATGTAGTTATATTAGATAAATTAGTTAAAGATTCTAAGAATTCCTATCATACATCAAGTTAGTTTAGAAGAAAAGGAACTTCAAGTTTATAAATATTTATTCAAAGAAAATTATTATGCAAAAACATCCGTCTTATTTTCCATTAATGCAAACATTATTACATATATAGAAGCATGTTTGCTTTTAGGAGTAATAACTAAAAATTAAGTAATTAATTGAGTAATTTTGATGTTTCTCATATTCATACTTCAAATGTTTCGTATAATTTTTAATTTTCTAAATTTTCGTTTCATCTCAAATTATTACTTTTATATTTTTTTAGTAATTCAGTAATAAACAGCAATACTACGTTTATCTATAATAAACGTAAGTCTCCAAACAAACCCTACCAATGTTTGCCTTAATTTTTGTTCTTAACATATATGAAACAAACATGAATTTACTTTCTTATTTAGATGAATAATTTTTATAAATACTTTATTTAGTCAAATAATATTTCGACTTTTAAATAATATCTTATTAAAAATTACCTAAATTAATAATTCAAACATCATTTTATTTTTTCCTATATTTTAGATTAAATTTTTATCTGCGTTATTTTTATAAAAATTTAATTTTTCTCTTACATGCGTTTCAGTTGTAATTTTATCATAGTTATTTTTAATTGTTAATATATTTGAATTCGCTCGAATCTAGGAGAGAAATAACAAACTGATGAAAATAAAAAAAGTATATTGATTAATTGCTATTTCAAAATAATTATCAATTATTAACTATTTTATTTTTTTAACCAACTTTACGTTTTGTTATCATCATTACACATTTTTACTGCAATACCTCAATTTTTATCCATAATTATCGTCAAATAAACAATACCAATAATTATCTTCATAATTTTTTACAAGTGAATTCAATTTGTGTAACATCATAAATAAACGCTTTTATAAATATACAATTAAAAATATTTTATTAATTTTTATAATAGATCGTTGATCTTAATTTTACTTCGAAAAAGTAAACGTTTAAATAAAGAGTGGTCATTTTTTTACAATAATATTGAATTAATTACTTTGGTAGTAAATAAAATTGTAATATAAATGTATCGAAACATTGAATTAATGGAATTAATTTAATTCCTTGAGCAGAATTCTGATGATAAAAATTTAGAGATAATCGACCATAAATATCTAAAAAAATATAAAAATAAAATTTTTTTAAAATTCTTGTTAGAATAAGCATTATAACGAAATGGTAAAATCAATAAATATTTAAAACAGATATATGAAAATTGCTTAAATTAATTTCATGGATTTAAAAATAAACACAATTTAGTACTTCTAAAAGGAATTAACGAAATATTTGTAATTTTTTTTTTTTAAATTTCACGTTCATTGGAAAATTTAAATTATATTTATTTTCTGAATAAGGCATTCAATATTCCAAAAACTTTAACATCGAATAAAAAAAACTTGAAGCAATTTTCTGATTGAAAATATAATTTATATTTTATAAACTTTTTGTCAAATCTCAAACCTTTAACAGAATATTACACTAGATTCAGTAATAAAAAAATGTTGACATTTGTAAACTACATGAATCCAATAAATTAATTTTAAAAAGTTGAAAGAGAAACCTGAACAAGTAGGCAACGATTTTTGTTTAAAATATTTTATTTTAAAAAAGTAAATTTTAATTTTATCAGAGCATATACACGCTGTAAGATTTTAAAACCTATAAATCATTTTTTTACTTACGTAAAAACTGACACTCATTTGTATTTGCAAAGTTTGTAAACACAAAATTAATTAAAAGACATGATTCCGGATGTGGAAAATAGTATATTTATAAAAATATTTTATATTAATATATTTATAATTTTTATATGACTTAACTTTTATATTTATATAATTCTATATTATTTAAATTTTTATATTTATAGAAATTTTCAATTGTATTTATATTTTTATGATAAAGTTGCCGTTACCATGTATCAAAAGTCATCGCTATTAAAAGTTGGCCATAACATAAAAAAGTTACATAGGAATAATTTTTTTGATGTTTCCAGAGGATGTAGGGCTATGCCACGAATCGATAGCCACCATCCGTGTGTCTCTAAGAAATTATTTGTAGAAGTTACGGGCATGCGCTCGCCGAGCCCGAATTGGGCATTCGCCGATATACCCGGGTACCAAATCGGGAGAAATTAACGTGCGATTCCCACAATGTGCATATCGTTAAATAGCATTTCACGCCACTAGTTAAACCCCTTAAAAGAATTGGCCTAGCAAATTTTTTTCCGTAGATATAAGCAGGTATGCGTTTAAGTCACAAATACACGCTCTGGGCGCTCTCCGAGCTTTTTTTAGTGTTTTTAGCGTTTTAAGGGAGTAATTTTCGATCGATTTGGCTGAAATTTTGCATGGGGGTCCCCAGATGAACACATTTCGATCGCCTATCAGCATGTTTGGCTGCGCCTAAAATTTGTCCCGGAAAATCCAGGATAACGGGAGAATTTGGCCAAAAATGGACTTGGCCATAACATAAAAAGTTACATAGGAATAATTTTTTTGATGTTTCCAGAGGATGTAGGGCTATGCCACGAATCGATAGCCACCATCCGTGTGTCTCTAAGAAATTATTTGTAGAAGTTACGGGCATGCGCTCGCCGAGCCCGAATTGGGCATTCGCCGATATACCCGGGTACCAAATCGGGAGAAATTAACGTGCGATTCCCACAATGTGCATATCGTTAAATAGCATTTCACGCCACTAGTTAAACCCCTTAAAAGAATTGGCCTAGCAAATTTTTTTCCGTAGATATAAGCAGGTATGCGTTTAAGTCACAAATACACGCTCTGGGCGCTCTCCGAGCTTTTTTTAGTGTTTTTAGCGT